>CAIGRK010149929.1:0-10932 GCA_903798315.1 Fraxinus greggii
AACTTTGAAACTGTAAGGATTTTACTACAGCAACCGCAGTGGATCCCATCCCTCGTGATCCAGCCTTCTAACATTACACGTGTCCGTCTACGGTTCATATATTGCACCTTTTCACTTAACTGTGCAGTACCAGAGTCAATCAACCAAGCCAATACAGTTCTTTTTCCAGTATATGTAACATAACCATCAGATTCTGAGTTGTGCCCTTTGTTAGAGCTGCGAACAAGCAGTGTGCATCTCCCAATTATCTCACTTGTTCTTCCTTGTACTGCTTTAGAACTTGTTTTGTTAGAGGTTTTTTCAACTCTGTCTTTCTTGGGCTTCTTTTTGGGTAAATCATCACTTGAATCACCCCCCTTCTCTTCACCCACTTCACTCAATTTGCCTTTTAACGACTTACAATTCTGTTTCCTGTACGAGCCGAGATTCCCTTCATTCTGATCAGTGTTTGAGCTCTCTGCAACCTCTTTTCCAGCAGATCTCTTAGCAATCTTATTCGAGCGATCTTCTTTTCTCTTCCTTTTCATTTCTTTCTCAATCTTCCTTTTAGTTTGCCGTGTAAGCTTGTTTATTAGATCTTCAGACAAAGGAGCAAACAAGGAAGAGCCAACATCAGATTTAGTTTTCCCATTGTCTTCCTCCAACTGTTTCTTGAGTGCATCATAAGCTTTAATTATTGACCAGTAGGCTGTTCCACTCGGGTTAATGTACACAGCATCTAAGTAGTCTCTGTTCCGCCGTGGTCTATAATCGATGGTCCAGCCAGCACCAACTAGCATATCTCTAATCTGCTCACGCAGCATTCGCTTTTCTGTGCTCCCACCACGCGTCACTCTCTCTTCTTTCTCATTAGACAGCGTCGATTTTTTGGGAGGGGGAGATCTTTCTTCCTTCACTTTCGCCACCTTCTTTGAGCTGCCAGCATGCAGCGCTGGTCGTGCCAGTTCGAGCGATGTATCGATATCATCAACCCATGAATCTCTATCATTTTTGCCTTTGCTCTTAAATGGTTTTGCCTTTTCCAGTTGCAAGTCCATTTTCTCCTTCACAACCCTTTTCTCTTTGTCAACAAATAAACCTTTTTTATGTTGTTTTGAAGCCGAATGAAAAGAGGATCCCAATAAATCCTTCTCGACAACATTTTCAGACCTAGAATCCTTTCTTACTTTAACTTCCTGAGGTTCATAATTCTTATGGTGAGATGGAAAATCGATCTTTTTCTTTTTCACCATAACCTTCAACACCCCATTTTTCCCCTGCAACCTAATTGGCTCATCCACCACCCCCTGATACTTCAACCTTAACAATGAAATTGGCGTATGTCCTTCATCCTCCTCTAACTCAAACCCTTTATTTCTCCCACCACTATATTCTACCCCTCTGCTCTTCCCACAAATAGAACTGCCAAAATAGGAACCATGTCTACCTTTATCGACCATCACACTCCGGCTTGACGACCCACCTCCAACTTCCTTCAAATTCCCACCACCACTTCGACCAACCATCTTAAACCTGTCCTGAACATACTCATTCCTCATCTTCTTCCCATCAAACTCTTGGGACTCATCATATTCATCAAACTCAAACAAATCCAACCTATTTCTTTTCCTCTCACCACTACTCTCCATCTCGCCATTGTTCCTGTAATACTTCCCGTCTTCAAGCCCACTCTTCCCACCCTCCAAAGAACCATTCCGAAACTTCTTTTCATTCACTTTTCTTCTCATAAACTCCAATGACTGGTTCTCATAACTCGAACCCGAATCACTAACAATTAATCTAGGCCTCTTTTTTTCCTTAATATTGTTCGAACTCCCCAATCCACCTAAATTGTTATTTTCAATTTTCTTTTTAATAATCAAACACCCTGACGAACTTTTCTTCTTCAACACAACTCCTGATCCCAGACTCCCATCCATTTTTACACATCAACTACGTAAGAACCCCTCGTATAATTCAACCCAAATTCACCATGACGTTAGAAGACAACACATCACGAACCACTAATTCTCAATCCTTAATCAACAGCCAGATCTAAAGGAAACAAATGGAAGAACTAACCCCAGAATCCTTTGAAAAAAATTTCGAGAATTATTACAACAAATCGTGGAACGCAAAGGTAATAGTTAACCAAAGAATTTAGAAAATATTTACCTCGCCGTAGAGAAGTATACCATTGTACAGCCGTACATCAATCGAATGAGATTTCAATTTGGTAACGTAATTTGCAGGCAAGAGAGAGAAATAGAATTGCTATTGGTTTTCTGAGCTTTATATATGTAGCAGAGGAAAAGAAAATATGAAAAATATATAGAATCTGACACTTGCGTTGTCACAGTTGACAGTACTAGGTATACTGTTCTTCCTTCTAGTTCTCATTCTCTATTTTCAGCAGTTTAGACTGTGTTTGGTTTAGTTAAAATTTAAATTTTTAATAAATTTTAATACAAGTTTGTAAATTTTATAGTTGATAAAAGTTGTACGTCAAAATGAGTTTGATGAAAAATTAATTTTAGAAAATGGGCCAAACAAGGTGTTAATATATTGTTGATCTTTTCCTATAATGTGAAAAATATCATATATTCGTAAATGTTTACGCGCTACACCATTTCAGATAACTTGTATGAAGATGGTCAATAAATGACAAGTATTATTTATACTGATATAGAACGAGCTTGAATTGTATTTAATAAATATAAAGCAAGCTCGATTTATTTAGTTACGTTTGACTCTTATTTATAAATATTCAAATCGTTTTTTATTCATATATTTTGAAAAATTCACAAATGTTATACATTTATCTACAATTTATTTTTGTTCACTTATAATTTAAACCAGTTATAAACATATTCCAAACATGATATAAAAGAAAACCTCAAATTCATACTCCCTTAAGCACTCGTTTGGGCCCATCATTCCACATTATAATGAGATAAATAATAACTTCTTGGAAAATGAATAGTTAAAAGAGAAGGAAAAATTTTGGAATTATATATAATATTATTTTATTGGATGATGTAAGGTTGATACGAAGAGAACGAAAAATGAATTATAATTTAATGAGGAATAATATGGGTCAAATGGCTAAATTGTTTTTCGTTTTCCATTGCATTTTAGTAAAAAATTAAAAATTAAAAAAAGAATAAAGGTGTGGGTACACGATTAATCCACAGAAATGTTACAGGTTTTAAAATGAAATGACGAGGCAAAGTTTTAAAAAAATAAATGAAAAAGATGGGAATTAAAAAAGAAAAAAGGGTAAGGCAAAGCCCTTCCCACCATTTCCCACAAATTTCACCTCGATTCCCTCCACTCAAAACCCATCCATCTCCGGCCAAAATCCGTTGAACAAGAAAGTGCGGAAGCTGCACTGACCTTAAATGGCAGACAAAGGTATTTTCTTTCTTGGGTTCTAAATTGGTTGGCTAATTCCGGAAGTCATAGCGATGTTTTCAACTAGAGCTTTAATTCATTGGTTTCAACTGAAAGTTTCTTCAAATATAGCTATTGGGTTCGTTCAGCTGAGTTTCGTAAATGTCATTGTGCGTAATATATATTGTGTTTGGGCAATACAAGCATTTAGACTGAGTGGTATGGGAATGATTGGTAATTTATAATCTTTGAAGATACTGGGACTGGAGCAAGCATTTAAACAAAGCTGTGTTTAATTAAGATGTGGTCATTTTGTTTTCACTTTATATAAATAGTAAAATAACTTTTAATTCACATACTTATCATTTATACATCAATCTTTTTTATTCTATTCAGGAAAAGAAATTATAGAAGATGAGAATCATGAACTGATGCTGGATTGTGATAATGACAATGCTCTGAACAATTTGAACATATTGGACAATGAAAATGTAGGAGGAGATGGCGCGACTGTGCCCGAGGTTGGTATGATGTTTACTGATGAGAACAAAATGTTAGACTTCTACAAAAGATATGCTTATGTTGTAGACTTCACGATGAGAAAAAGGAATTCGAAAAAAGGGGACGATGGAGTTATGAGGTATGTGACGTTCACATGTGGTCATGAAGGTCGAAGAACATTTGCTACAGGCGGTTCCTTAAAGCCGCAACCAACAAGTTAGACAAATTATAAAGTAAGAATATCTGAATCTTTAGATTGTCTTGGAAGATGGAGAATTAATAAGCTGTACCTAGACCACAATCATAAAACGAGTCCTTCCAAGTCTAGGCTGTATTGATGCAACCGAAAATTGAGTATGACTGTGAGACGAAAGCTTGAAGTGAATAATATGACAGGAATCTTCTTGCACAAAAGTTACACCTCTGCAGTCGTGGAAGCAGGTGGATATTAGAATACGACTTTTGTGGAAAAAGATTGTCAGAACTACATTGAACAAGTGAGACGATTACGCCATGGAGAAGGAGATGTCATCGCAATATAGGCGTACTTTTCAAGGATGCAAGAACGGTGCTCGGGATTTTATTTTAGTATGGACTTAGACGATGATTCACTGCTAAGGAATGTTTTTTGGGCAGATAACAGATGTAGGGAATCTTGCAAGGAGTTCGGTGATGTTATCACTTTTGATACTACGTATCTTACTAATAAGTACGACATGCCCTTCGTCCCTTTTGTTGGCGTGAATCACCATGGACAATCTACACTAGTAGGCTGTGGATTGTTATCAAATGAGGACACGGGGACTTTTGTGTGGCTGTTCAGAATATGGCTTGAGTGCATGCATGGTGAAGCTTCTAATGGAAGCATTACTGATCAAGACCGGGCAATGCAAAATGCAATTGAAATTGTGTTTCCAAACACGAAGCATAGATGGTGTTTGTGGCACATTATGAAAAAGTTGCCCGAAAAGTTTGGATACCACGTTCATAAAAGCTCGATATATTCTGCTATACATGGATTGGTATATGATTCGGATAATGTTGAGGAATTCGAAGAAGGCTGGAGGTTCATGCTTGATACGTATAACTCATGATAATGATTGGTTATCGGGTTTATACGAGAATAGAGGTCGTTGGGTGCCTTGTGTTTTGCGAACTACGTTCTGAGCGGCATGTCGACGACACAATGAAGTGAGAGTATGAATACATTTTTTGATGGGTATGTGCATTCGAAGACCTCGTTGAAACAGTTTGTAGAGCAGTATGAAAAATTACTAAGAAATGTGCATTCGAAGGCCTCGTTGAAGCAGTTTGTAGAGCAGTATAAAAGATCACTATGAAATAAAGTTGAAAAAGAGTTTCAAGCCGATTTTAAGTCATATTCTAAAATGGTGCCTTGTGCAACAACTTTTGAAATGGAAAAGCAATTTCAATCAGTTTACATCATTTGAAGTTCAAAGAAGTTCAACAGGAGTTCACTGGGAAGGTATATTGCGACGCCGTATCTGAAAAATAACTATGACTATTTTTGGTCGACTTACGAGGTTTGTGAACATGTTGTATTTCACGAGCAACGGAAGAAAAAAACATTTCACGTATCATTTCAGAAGGATACATGTGAATTGATCTGTAGCTTCCATTTATTTGAATTTCGAGGAATCATCTGCAGGCATGCGATCGCAGTCTTGATCCGTAACGCATCACGGCAATGCCTGAACGGTATATAATGAGGTGGAGGAGAGATGTCAGTAGTGCACACACAAGAGTCGCAGTGAATTATGATGGCTTGACAAGTACTCCCGCACAGTTGAGATACGACAATATGTGTCAGTCTTTTCGGAGGTGGCGGACCTTGCAGTAGATGATGAAGGATGGACACGTACTATCACGGAGTGGATAAAATTGCAAGTAAAAGCTTTACGGATGACGAAGTCAAGTGTTGGAAGCACTGTCCATTTGCAGCATCATAGTAGCAGTGTGAGATCTATTATCGTCTAACAAAAAGGGCGCACCACCAAAAGTTCGGAGGAAAAGCCCATTAGAGTCCAGTGCAAAGAGAGTAAAGGTATTTTTGTCTATTAGCATCTTATTTAATGGAGAATTTAAAACCAAATAATAGCTTTACTTGTCGAACTTGCAGGCCACCTCATTGTCAAGCAAGAGAAAGAGGCCTACAAGTAGGCATACTAACATAGAGAAGGGAGCAATTGACGTCCAAGCATCACAACTACCACAATTTTCGATGCCAACGCTGTTATCATATTCACAACACTGTTTGGTGGTTAGTATGTTACGTTAATTTGTGTAATTGGATTTAGGTGCTAAACATGTCCTTTAATGCAGGGTTACAATGCCAGTCAAACCATCACACACCAGTTGCCGTATTCAACTATTGTTCGTCCGCCGTCGACAAATGTTGTAGTCAACGGTACAGGTAAACACTTGATAGGGTATCATATCATTAATTATGGGCTTGTTTTTGCGGTGATAAGTGGATTGCTTATTAGGGATTTTTAGGTATTTATGTATGCATAATTTCTGTTGAATGAAACTTGTTTATCCTATTAACATTTGAGTTTAGTTGAAATAAACAAAAAAATAAAATGTTCAAATTTGACGCTTGGTTTAGAAGAAATATTTGAATTTCAATTTGTTTGTGTCATCTTATATATAGAAGGATAGGATAAGAAACAATTTTATTATTGCTTGTGTAAATGTAGATTTTCTTGTAGTGTTAATGGGCACATTTGTCATTTACTTGTCCTTTATTTTGTCGTAACCTCATAAAAAATTCACCGTTCAAATAAAACTCGAATATTGTTACAATTTGCTAAAAAATGATAGCTCCTCGATTGAAAAATAAATTTGCATAATCACTTAAAAAAGATGGATTTTCAGGTATTTATGTGTGCATAGATGGATTGTTTGCTTCCATTGAATTCAATCTTGCCCAATTTTGAGGCTTACTGTCTTTGCTAGATGTATTTTTTAAGTGGAGCTTACTGGTTTTGTGTTTCGTGTATGTGTTGTTCAAATGGCTCATTCCGTCGATGATGAGACATTTAATAGTAGACGGGTTCAAAATATGAACGCATCATCTTCTCTAATGCCTCAAGTTATCAGGACGCAAGAGAGTTTGGAGGGGCAACGGTCACGCGATAGTTCTTGAAAAAACAAAGGAAAAGCTTGAAGTGATTTGGGCTATGTGATGAAACTGAAGGAAAATGTAAGGGCTGTGATGAAACTAAAGAAAAATACACGTGTTTATCTTTCTAGCTAGACATGTATAATTTGATAAGTAACTTCATGTGGAACAAGTGCTTTTTTAATGACACTGTTGTAAGCATTTTACTTTAACCTTGTGATTTATATTAGTGTGAGAATTCTTGTAATGATTTTCTGTTTTTCAATGTTTCCAGTTGTGCTAGCCATGGATTAGCTCTCTTAATTTGATATACAAATCTGTTTTTCATTGCTATGCTAATTTTTAGTTTGGTCTATGTTGTTTGTCAACATAACCCACTTTTCAAATTCCTAACTCTCACATTGGTGTGCTTAGAGGAAAATTCAGTTATCTTTAACCTATATTTTTCATTTACAGGCTATTAGCAACAGATCATGGGTATGGGGATGAGAATACTTATTGGAGAATTGCACATATACAAATTCAAAGAAGTCCCAGAGGAACTAAAAAAAGCTGATTTTGGACATTACGAAATAAAACTTCGTTTACAAAATTAAGATTTTTAGTTTCATTACAAAACACTGAACTCCTTCTATTACATGGTGAACAAAACTCATCCTTCGACAACCATGTTTTGCCCAGCCTAGTTTTCCAACTCAAATTCCACATAGCAAATTGAAATTGACATCATAGTCGTCTTCTACCACAATCGTAATTCAAATCACCCGTTCATGTCGACCCATTTCCTTTCCCATCACATTTGGCAATTCCTTTTCCGTTGTTGAAAGTCACACGCAATGATATATCGACCTCTCATTTTTGCTAATTCGAGCTAGCCCATCAAAGAGTCTTGGCAATTCTTCGTTTTTCTCGTTAGGCACACGATTCAAGGTGTCATTAACGGAACTTGATTCCCCACCTAAACATTCATCTTTCACCCAATCAAAATATCAACAGTCATTACTACAAGTGAAGAACAATCGTCCTTTGTTATCGGTATCTCGTTCGACCTCAAAACATTTCCGATATCCGAGGTCACAACTAGGGCATCGACGTTTTGATTTGCATTGTCCAAAGTAGTGCGTGTTGCTTCTGCAACCGTGACAGACTCCAAAATAGTTTCCTCTAATTCTAGTCGATATCTGATGAAAAATCAAAATGACCCAATCTTAATTAAGAAACATTTTATAAACTGAAATTCCACAATAGCTAAATGCAAGTGATGAATAAAGTACTCAACTGAAATTTGTCCTCAATAATTTGTGCAATGTTTAAGTGAAAGAAAACAGCAATGAACCGAAGGAAATGAATTACACTATGTTAAAGCTTTGATATACAGTATCAAACTAATCTTCCCAAAGATCACATTTTTGTTTAAATGCTTGCTCCAGTCCCAGTATCTTCAAAGATTATAAATTACCAATCATTTCCCTACGACTCAGTCTAAATGCGTGTCTTGGCCAAACACAATATATATTACGCACAATGACATTTACGAAACTCAGTTGAACGAACACAATAGCTATATTTGAAGAAACTTTCAGTTGAAACCAATGAATTAAAGCTCTAGTTGAAAACATAGCTATGGCTTCCGGAATTAGCCAACCAATTTAGAACCCAAGAAAGAAAATACCGGGGGAAATGTTGGGAAGGGCTTTGCCTTTCCCTTGGATATTTCGAGTTTTTTGTTTTAATCCAAGTCTTTTTCACTTTTTTTAAAACTTTGCCACGTCATTTCATTTTAAAATCCTGTAACATTTCTGCGGGTTAAACCTGTACCCATAGCTTCATTCTTTAAAAAATAGTGCATGTTTGAGCCCGATTTTCGTTGTATACATATTGATGACACATCAAACCAAAATGTGATACAAGGAAGAAAAAATAACTACGAAATGCATCATGCATGTCCGTAGCTGTAACACCTCCAAATCTAAATAACTAGATTTCGAAATATTATCATTTCAATTTTTTTTTTAAAAATCATAAATGCGGAAAACGATTGAATTTTTTTTAATATAATAACCATCAATGACTACATTCATGAAAATATATTTGTATTTAATAAAATATAGGACGATTCAATTAAAACTTAACTTTATTTCAAAACGAAATCAAATTCAAATTATAATGGTACTGAGCCTTAGATAATCGTGCATTCATCATCTGAAAATGGAAAGTGATAACGTGGAATGAGCTAACGCTCAATAAGCAAATATCGTGCATATTATGTGTGCTCATAATATGCTTATGAATTACTTTAAAACAAAAGGCATTTCTCAATGTATATCATATTTTGTCCATTTATTTATAACCCTTAACGTTAATATCGTGAGCTCACTTGTTGTATCGCCTATAGTCAATTAGAATGCAGTGGGCCATGTTATTTGGAACCCGATAGAATATATCGGTAGTACTGTAAAGTGGTTAACATTAATATTAACATTGAACATTGGTTGGGTGTGCCGATCCCTTGCGCCCCCATTTCCCACTTACACCTTCATGGCATATACATATGCCTCGTAACAAAAACATTTGCGATACATATCTTTCTAAAATATTACTTGCTTATGAATGCATTGACATGTCTAAATATGCACGAAACATTTATGACATAAAATATAATACTTAAACATCATGTTCACAAAAAGGACAATTAAGATACCACATTTATACATTTAACCATATGACATACATATAAAAACGAGTTGAGGTTTACTTAACTCGAATCCTTAACAATTCACCTTTTAAAAAGCAAGTGGAGATGTCCATGATCGCCACACGGTCAACGTGCCAAGTATATTGAGTCATTATCATTCATTTTAAAAATATCCTAATGATATTTATTGTCTATAANTAATACTTAAACATCATGTTCACACAAAGGACAATTAAGATACCACATTTATACATTTAACCATATGACATACATATAAAAACGAGTTGAGGTTTACTTAACTCGAATCCTTAACAATTCACCTTTTAAAAAGCAAGTGGAGATGTCCATGATCGCCACACGGTCAACGTGCCAAGTATATTGAGTCATTATCATTCATTTTAAAAATATCCTAATGATATTTATTGTCTATAAATCAAACCATATCGTTAGTCTATTAAGATAAAATAATTATTGTCATTAGAGCCTAGAGTGTAAATAAAAAATGTCCATAATTACGTTGAAATTGAAAAGTCAGAAAGGAGCATTATCAACTTAAAGAGGTGCCTACGGGTTCAATAAAAATCTCTTATACTACATAATTAATGAATGATCGATGGGGACAAAAAGGCAGCCATTAAGGAGTAAGACATGAATTACAAGGGACTAAATACAAAAATATGTAGACAAATCAGTCTCAAAACAATTTTACTGATGACCACAGACATTGAGCTAAAATTAATACAAGTAATTTAGCTAATTAATTCCAAGAGCCAAATTACTATTAGTAAATTATATATAGGTTAAAGTTTCAGTTTTTGCATAGTGGGATTCAAAAGAATTATGTAATAACATACATAGCAATCATTCATGGGTGTACATATATATACCCATCTCCATAGACGTAAAATTGAGACTCTTGACACAGAACCATATTTTCCAAGGGTTCGTTTGTTTAGTGCGGAAAATTTTTCTAATTTCATATAAGTTGGAAAATAAAAACCCACTGCATTTTTAATGGAATTGACAAAAACAAGTTTAAAGTGGTTCTACCTTGAAATTCGAACTCAATTTCCACTTTCATATCAAACAGTCTAAGTAGAAATTGAATTTTTCGGATGTGACATTTTCCATGAAATTTAAATGAATCAAACTGGCCCTAATTGTTAAAAAAATGAAAATGAGGAAATTATACTAAATGTCAATTTTTGGCTTTGCATTT
>CAIGRK010149940.1:0-10150 GCA_903798315.1 Fraxinus greggii
GCTGGAGTCCGAACGTTTTCGTCCCTTGCCGGAAAGTACCTCCCACGTCCATTCCAGAAACGCTTACCATCACCATTCCGATAAAAAAATGCGTCGGAACAGTACTGACGTGGCAAGGGTGGACCCAACATCTGTTGATTTATTTTTTGAGGTCAACACAGAGCTCACCATATAACACATGTACTTCAAAATTTTTTCTCAATCTTTGTAAATTCAAAGACTTCAAGTTAAAGTAAGTTCTTTCATACTTCCTTTTGGATTTTAGTTCTCTTTTTACTTTATTTTTTTTAAGGCATAAAGAGGAAACACCAGGTAAGCAATTAATTTATTTAAAACTAATATTATAATGTTTTATTCTCTTTTCAAACATATTTCTAACGCTTTTAGCCTCTTTATTCTGGATTATATGACCAAAGATAAAGCAATTCTCCGAGTTAAGTTGACTATGTTGTATCCCAATTAAGGAAGTTAGTTTATTATGCCATTAGACAAATATAATTCATCTAATTTACTTTGATGTTCATTAGAATGTTTTAATGAATTTATTAATATTTATTTCAAAAATCAAGAAATTGGTAAATTAGCTGTCATAGAAAGCCATATATTATCCGCATTAAATAAAATAGAGGTAACTCCTCTTTACAGATCAAAAGGTAAATCATTGAGCCTTCTATCTCTTAATATCTGAGTTTCTTGATAGAAAATCTTAAAGATTGTAAGAAAAGATAGAAGTAAATAAAAATTGTAAGAAAAGATAAAAATAATAGAATATAATAAAAAGAAAGACAAAGATTTTCTCTTAGACGAGATTCTTAGTAACACTCTCTAAATTGGTATCAATGCTCTTTCTTAGTCTAAAACATATAGTTTATGATAAGAATAGATTGCTTAGGTCCTGTTTGATTTGACTTTCTTTTTCATGAAAGATGGGAATTAGATTCAATTTTCACATTTTTGCATGTTTGATTGATTAAATTTTCCATGAAATTGGTTTTCCACATATTCTTAATTTTTGAGGAAAAGTTTTTCCCATGGGTTTGGTGGAATAAGCTTTTCTAGGAAACCATTTTATATATAAAAAAAAAAATTTGACAATGGAAACAAATTATACCCCCAATTGTAACAAATTTCAATATTTTTTATATGAAAAATTATACCAATCAAACACAATTAATTGAAAATTTCCAAAAACAAGTTATAGGCAATCCAATTCCCTAAAGTTTATTTTATTTCCACCCAATTCCATTCTTGCAATCAAACGGATCCTTAAATTTAGAACTTCTAGGAAATTTGAGAAGAAAAAGATAGTTTAGATATACAACTTCTTTGTTTCGTAACTTTGATAAAATTTTAAACATTCTAAAAATAGGCAGTTAAATAATATTGCAGATTTACTCATAAATTTAACAGAAAAGTTAGAAAGAAAAAATTAAAATAAAATTGTAGATAATTTGTTAGAAAGTACAAATAAAAATATAAAAACTTTCGAATATATTAAAAACCAAAATAGCGAAATATTAAAGAAGAAAGATTTTAATATAGGTGAAATAGATATTGGTCCCAACTTAGAGAAATTAGAAAGTAGAATTAAAATAATAGAAAAAGAAAAGCCAATAGATACTAGACAAAATTAGATAATTTAATAAATAAGCTAGAAAAATTAGATTTAGGAAAAGTCAAAGAGTCTTGTAAATTTATAAAGTCTATAAGTGAATTTATACGTAATGGATAAAGAAAAGCAAATTGTAGCTAGTAGTAGACGACTAGTAGGTAATCCTTCACTAAGGCCGATAAGTAGAAAAATGGAATTCGAGACAAAATTAGAACCCTTAATAGATATACATTAACAGATAGAAACTTTTAGACGAAATAAATAAAAACTAGTAAAAGCTTTAGACATATAAAAAAAAGGGAAATATATTTAGCAAATTCTTAATATATCAACATTGTGGTGAAAGATACGTTTCTTGTACACATGAAGATCAATTTATAACCCTAGATTTAATGGAAAAATAATCTTATAAAGAAATTGTTAATAAAAATCTTCAACGAACTCATTTAGGATTAATAATAGTAGGAGTAAAATGACTTCATAGAGAAAATTTAGGAGTTAAAGTATTAGTATGTTTATATGATAATAGATTCATAGACATAGAACAACGACTATTAGGAAGCATAGAATTAGAAATGAATAATAAAGGCAAAATAGTATACTTTACGCGATATTAAAAGTTTCTATAAAGACATTAAAACGTGAATAAAATGTAAAGGATATCAAATAAAAAGAGATAAAGACAATTTGTTAATTTGTACATGATTTATATGAAGACTTAGTGAAAATAGTATTACCAATTATAAATTAGAAAATTATCAAATAATTACTTTATTAAGACAAAAAGGCATAAAAGCCATCCCAGTAAAGAAATTCTCTTCAGAAAAAATGTAGGATTAGATTAAAATCTATGAAAATTTTTAGAAAGACTGACGTTGGTACTAGAAGACAATATTATGTACAAAAATAGTAATGGAACTCTAAGTATTGGATTTTAAAATTATAATTGTCAACTAGAATAGACAAAGTATAATGAAGAAGAAAATGATGAGGAATGTAAATACTTTGAAATGGAAGACTATGAAAGTGAAGATGAAGTTAATGCATCAGACGAAAACTATGAGAAAGAGAAAAGCAAAGATGGAATAAAGCAGCGAATGTAAAACAAGTATAAAAACGAAGATGGAAGAAAATAGTGAAGGTAATAAAATAACTAAATTAGAAAAACCCAATAATTTGAAAAAAAAAAGGAAAAAGGAAAAAATAACCTATGAATATAGAATACGACACAAGATGAAAAGATCAGGAAAAAGTCAGTCAGAAGAATGTTGTAGTTTACCGATAGTAAGTGATAAAGGATTTATTTTAGAATTAAATAATTGTAAATCTCAAGACAGATCTAGAATTATAACCAAATGAGAAAATTCTATAATTAGAGTATATAATACCTATACAGAAATATGGGCTTATTTAGAAATGTATCTAGGAAAGATAACATTAAGCACTTGTTTGAGTGCCATTTTTGTTGTAGAAGTTGGTTTTGAATAGTGATTGATGGGAGAATGTGTGGTGGAAAAGTGATGAAAATTTTTAGATTTGTGTGTAATATTATTTTATTTGGAGAATGTGTGGTTAAAATGAAGAAAGAGAAAAAAATGAGAAGGAGAAGTAGAATAAAAATGGGGGCCAAACATGGGCTAAATATATGACAAAATAGTTGGGGACAAGTGCGAAAATGAGCAAAAGTTTGTAATCCATATTGCAACTAGTCAGAAGTGAACGTATATTGCACGTTATTTNTTTTGAATAGTGATTGATGGGAGAATGTGTGGTGGAAAAGTGATGAAAATTTTTAGATTTGTGTATAATATTATTTTATTTGGAGAATGTGTGGTTAAAATGAAGAAAGAGAAAAAAATGAGAAGGAGAAATAGAATGAAAAGGGAGGCCAAACATGGGCTAAACATATATGTTACAACTAAAAGATTAATACAAGAAGAAACTAGATTAGGAATGGCTAGAGGAGACAATTCTAGAATTTTGACAAGTTTTATTAGAGAAATAACTATGAAATCTGACCCCAATAAAGACAACACCTATGAACAAAATAGAGCCTTAGAAGAATTAAAAAAATTAAGTATTAGTAATATGAAGTACATACAATCATTTTTATTCGATTTTGAAAGATTAATGAGTACGACATGATTAGTATTAGAGGTACCTATACTCGCAGATTATATAGAAAGATATAACCACCATGGAATGTTAAAATTGGAAATGATGTAGAATTAGCACCAACAAGAGAGGTAACTATTAGCACTACTATAAAATTTATAATTGATAACTAAAAGAGTATTTCATGGAAGAAGTAACTAGAAAAAAATAAAGAAATTAAATTATTCTTTTTGTTTAGATTTGTATACAACACAGACCTCTGATTATAAGAGACGAAAGAAAAAAACTTAAAAGACAATACCAAGATACTAAAATGTATAATATTAGACTAAATATGACATATTATAAAAATAGAAGATCCTAAAAGTTGCAAGAAAAGACAGAAATAAATTAAAATTGCAAGAAAAGATAAAATGATAGCAATATAATAAAAAGAAAGACAAAAATTTTCTCTTAGACAAGATTTTTATTAACATCCTCTAAATTGAAATCATATTATATTGTTATTATTTTTATCTTTTCTTGACATTTTTATTTTTTTCTATATTTTCTTACAATTTTTTAGAATCTTCTATCAAGAAGCTCTGATACTAAGAGATAAAAAGCTCAGTGATTTCCTCTTGATCTATAAAGAGGATTCACCTATATTTTCATCTGATGAGGATAATATATGACTTTCTATTATAACTAATCTACCAATTTCTCGATTTTCTAAACAAATATTAATATATTTGTTAAAAATTTATAATAAAAAACAAAGCAAAGTAGATGAAGTATATTTGTCTAATGGCATAAAACATAAAAATTTGAAACAATATTTTTGTAATGGTCTTAGAGTATTTTACCGTTGAGCAAATTATTTTGAACAGATTTTTTTTAACTCTCTCTTAGCCTTTTTTTTACCTTCAAAAAAAGGATTAAGATTGTAACCAAAAAGATTTTCATCATGTTTAAAAAGGCTTAAACAAACTCTCTTAATTAGGATACGAAAAAACAAACTTGACTCTAAGAATTACTCTATCTTTTGCCCATAGAATCCAAAATAAAAAATCTACGCGTTAGAAATATGTGTGAAAAGAGAATAAAAAATTGTAATATTACTTCTGAGAAAATTAATTGCTTACTTGGTGTTTCCTCTTTGGTCTTGCACAAAAAAAATAAATAAAGTAAAAGAAATTATAAAGCAAAAGGAAGTATGAAAGAACTTACTTTAACTTGAAGCCATTGAATTTACAAAGATTGAGAGAGATTTTTTAAGTACAAGTGTTATATATAGTGCGCTATGTATTTTTTCGGTGAGTCTTCTTGTGTAAAAAAACCTTTGGTTCTTATGGAGAGGTAGATCCTGATACATCACATCAACTTCTTACAAAAAAAATGAACAATATCGTGTTATCTTTATAGTCGTGTGATTTACAATTAAATGTACAAATATTAACTCTGCAGATGTATGGAAATAATAAAGATCATTGTCTTCACGCGCTTTCCTTTCGACTTTTTGTGTTGAGAATTGTCATTTGGGTGTTGTTTATTGTCCTTGCTCTTTAATAATGTTCCTTACTCCGACTTTATGCATTTGCTTCTTTTGAAGTATTGTACTATTTTTCCATCATCTCTATGTAAGCTTCTTCCATATAAACATCTATTTCATTATTTTTGCCATAGGATATGTTCTCCTCTTTTGTATTTGATAGACTTTCTGACAATTCAACATTTGTTTCTTGAAAGACCATTAGATATAATTCTTTCTATTGAATATTTGGTGCTGAAATTTTTCATGTTTTAACTTTTATAGCAATATGTTCTTGATAGAACATAATTCCATTGTTCCACTATGATACAAGTCTGGAATCATTATTTTGAATTTCTATCATTACTGCGGTTTCTGATATTCGTCTTTAATAATCAATCTATCTAATTTTTGTTTTGGTATTTATCTTTGAAGAATGTCTAAATCTTTTGGCTCCTTCATAAATTAGAATATAATGATAAGCTCGAATTGCGATATCATTATTTAAGTGATCTAAAAATGAACTGGATCATTAGGGTGATCTTTTAACTGATCAAGAGTATGTGTAAGTTTGGGTAGTTTGGGTGGAAAGAATTAAAAAGATTTGTTTAAAACATATATAATGTCGATCATGCCATACAGTAAGGCTGGATAAAAAATTTGTCTTCTTCTTAAAAAATTGTATAGTCAAAAGAAATTGTAGAATAATTGTGTCTAAGGAAAGTTGAATGTATAATGGATGATTCATATTTAGAGGCTCATGTTTAAGAAAATATCGATTTTCATTGTGGTAGTAGCTTAGAGTTTGAGAAAAATCGATTATCTCATGTACGACTGATTCCTTTATAAAATTTCAACAATACTATCACAATCACCAATTTTCTGTTCTAATTCATATTAAGTCTTTTCTTGCTCTGTAGCTGTAGAATTTGTTAATTCATTAAGTGTTTTCTATTTTATTAGAATAATCTCTATTTGTAGAAGTAATATATTTGGAGATGGGATTTTTCAACAATATCTCTACATCTGAGTCTTTTTAAACTATCTTGTAACTGAAGAATCTTATTTTGATATTTACTAATAGTCTATTAAGATGAAGAGACTTCATCTTCAAGGATTTGAAATCTTTCTTCAACTGAATGCTTTCTACAATTCAAACTCTAACAACCTTAGTCATAGTTTCACAACTATATCACAAAGTTGTATCGATGAAGGAGAAGATGATGATTGAGAGGTAGAGGTGTGCATTGTCATAATCTGTCTAACTCTTTCAAATATATAAAAAATAAATCCTATCATTTCTCTGTAGAAATTTAAAGCTTCTTCTAATGTGTAAAATCCTTGGAAAAAGGGGTTTGGAAATCTTTCTACTTGTTGTAGTTTCTCTGGCCAATAATTATACATATACCAGGCTTGCGACCCTTAATTATTGCTAAGAAATTAAAATTTCTACTTTCCACTTGATTGTGAATTTGTTTAAAATTATTAGATAGAGCATTAATGATGTCTAATTTTTGTTTAGAGTCATGTGTCATCCAAAAATTATCTAGTAGACAACGCTCGCTTTTTGAAAGTCTTTCTAAATTATTTTCTCTGAAGGCCTTAAACCCAAATCTCACTACACGGTTGAGCTTATGTACATCTGGACTGATTAAAACCATTATATCCCCTGCGCAGTCTCCCTAGAAGACTCATCAAGAAATAGGTTCTAAGCTGGGGAGTCAGCTGGTTCCATTGCTATTTAGATATTCATGGCGTTGGCAAATTTTGCTATGAAATCCACAAGTGCTTGACCCTTTATAGAGGTCATTGGCTTGCACACAATATCAAATTCGCTATAGTCCATGGCCCATTGTATTCATCTTCCTGAGGCATTAGACTTTTGGAGTACTTGCTTGAGCAAAAAGTTGGTCAGTACTTGTATGCTAAGGGCCTAAAAATAATGCCTCAATTTTCTAGAAGAGGTAACTAAAGAGAGGGTGAACTTTTCCTTATGAGTGTAATGAGTTTCAACAGGGAAAAAGGCCTTACTTACAAGTAGATGGGCAGTTATGTGCTGCCTTCTTTCCTCACAAGTACGGAGCTTACAACCTCTATAGATACAACTAGGTATGTCATAATTGGTTCCAATTATAATGTTGATAAGCTTTCGTTATCTACCAACATACGCGTCAAGTCGTTTCTTGCTACAAAAGCCTTTATCACCAACACATTGCAATAAGAGTAGTGCACGCTTGCTACATTTTCATGCGTAAAAGTGATGTGGTGTTCTTCGAGTCCCATGAGGGGTGCAATTGACTATATAGATTGTAATGAGAGATCTTTATTTTCCCTGGTGTAATTATTTTGTACATTTTTTGACTCTCCATCAACATGTGGACCCCCAATGATAGTGTCTCTATCTGATAAGAGCGTGTTGCCTCATATCTTGCAAAGCTTGAATGTAGGCCTCTCTTTCCTTGGTTGAGAGATATTAGTTCAGAAATACCTTTTTGAGGTCGGCTAGCTCCTGAAACTTCCAATTAATATACAAGTATACCATATTTTAGCAGCTCCTGTGTGTGTGAGGTAGAAGGCCCTACATTTAAGTGTAGGCAAAGCTCCCTTAGGCTCGTGTGAGTCTTGTAGTTGTTAAGATGCTTGTTAAGTACCAGCTTGGTTTATCAAATTTGTTGTGTCCATTCTTTCTCATCTATTTCTAGGTGGAGGGGCCTTTTAGGGCTCATGGCTCTGCCCATAGCCATATTGCCTTTTCATATGAGGTGGCTACTAGAACTTATTTCTAGGCACTGATGGACCAATCTTGTCAAAGATACTGATGGACCTTTGAGGTTCACGCTCATGTGCATATTCTAGGGAGAAGTTTTCTATCCCTTGTGATAGATTATCAGCAGGTCTGCTGGCAGTGTAATTAGTTGACATGTCCACCTCCACCTCTCTTTCAGCATGGCTAAGCTCTCCCCCTTGCCTTCGAAAGTAAGCCCCTTAATTATGCTTCTCCTCATCTTGCTGAAAGGTTGTCTTCTAAGGTATTTGATATCCAACTTGTCCCTACATTTGCATAAGCAAATGCTGCATGGCAGCATTTTTTTGAGTTATGTTCCTCATATTTGTAGCCATTTTCTCATACCTCTTTTGCTAGACGTAGTGCCACCGCCTCATCGATATTAGTCATAGGGTCGACATACATTGAATTTGTCTGGAGAACTTCTTCAAAAGCCTCCTCCCGTGGCTAGAACTCATGATGCAATTGTAGCTAGTGTATCAAGTGGAGCTTCGAATGATGTTTCTTTCAGTATTTTCAACTGTACTTTCTTCAAGAACTTGGGTCTTTCCGCAAGATTGAACCTCTGGAACACTTGTATTTCCAATAGCTTCCACCACAAGGAAGTTTGTAGTTTCTCACAGAATCCGCCAATCTTTTGACCAAAATTTTTCTACCTCCAACCTAGCCAACAAATCTCAAGGCCTCTTACATACACGCAAGCCTGATTCCTTCACACTCGGAAAAATCATTATCCAAATGTAGCTTCCAAATTATTAGACATGAGCTTCCAATGTAAAAAGGGGATGTTTTGGAGTGTATATCGAGAATGACAAAAGAGCAAAGTTTAGAGCATAAACTTGCATTACCTTTGGAATGAGACATTATATAAGTTTTTATAGTAGAAAAGGATGAAGGTTGGCTGTAGAATAGAAGCATGCGTGGCTCCATCCACATGGCTCAAGCCTCTTGTTAAAGGCATCAATCAATCATAAACATTAAATGCTAAAACTATTTTGTTTGCTATAAACCTTACATTGTGCTTTTAGACTTGACCTGGTTGATGGATTAGGGTGGTTGTAGCAATGAGTTATCATATCAATCAAATACAAAAGGTTGCACAGACGATCTCCTGCTAGCCCCTCTTTTACGGTTTCTCCCATGACAAGGGTTTGGTCCTTTGCAAAAGGGTCGGCCCAGCTAACTGGATTCGGTTGCACATTGGTTTAGCTTCTTCACAGGTTCATTCAATTGCCTCTTGGAGTTTTGACATGGACCGTGAGCCTCCAGGTTTGCTCGCCATGTAGGATTTCTGAGGCCTCACCCTGCGAGGTGTAATAGCTGATATTTATAGTTACGAAGTATTAGAGATGCAAGGTTATATAAACATCAAAATTATTAGCAAACTAAAGTATTTAAACAAAACAAGGTTACTAGTTAGGTCCATATTATGGAAGTACTAAAAACGTTGAGAAAATAAAGCATTGAGGTTGAATTTAATCTACTAAAAGAAATGAAAATGCCAAGTCTCCATTTGGCAAACTTCATAGATCAATTTATAAATTGTCAAACTTCATTTTCAACTAGGCAATCTAATGAATTCACAATTATTATCGAATCGATGACTAATTTATATTTATCTATTTATAAATTAAATTGTTTATTTATGGATCTTAACTGTTCTTGAAAATTGAATTCATTGATATGGATGTTAAAGCTACGCACTGTACTGTGAAAAAAATTTCTCTCATCTAACCAATGACGAGTAACAGCGATTACTGAAGATTTTACCTTTTGTTGATATTTTTGCATCTCTACAGAGGTTTATATCTCATCACTCATACTCATTGTAGCTTATAGTCACCGAGCATGGCGAAAATATCGGTTTAAATGTAGAGAGGTTTAAATTTCATACTCATTCCATGTACATGCTATGAAGGCAAATCATAATAATTTAGTATATTTATACTTTCTGTAAAGGCAGCTTAGAACTCATTAATAATAAATTACAAAATATTCAAGTAGAAAATAAAAATTCTAAATGAGATTGGTTACATTGCCAAATCACAACTTGTAAAAAATGTGACAATAAAGCCATTTTTATTGAATAAAGAAGTCAATTTGTTAAGAAGCAAAATTGCTTCTTCAT
>CAIGRK010150010.1:0-11372 GCA_903798315.1 Fraxinus greggii
ATTGTAATTACAATAAAATTTTGTACTTATTTGTAATTACAATAAAAGTTATAAACTTAATTATAATTGATATTTTAGGACTACACATGTAATCAATGTAAACAAATTGGATTTGGAATTTAATTAAAACTCTTATTTGGATTTAGTTAAGACTCCTATTTGATTTTGGAATTATTATTCTACATGGATTGGAACATCTTTATTTCTATAAACAGAAATTAGATGTATGTAAAAAAAAAAATCATAATACATAATTCCATAGGTTCAAATTTGGAGAGAGAGAAAAAGTGAGAAAAAACATATTTCCTTATGGTCCAAAATTAGTTTTTTGATTTAATTAAAAGAATGTGCCTACTGACCGGTTTAGTCTTGACTTTGAAGAATACCATAGAAAATTTGTAGGTTTGAAGTATCAAGTTCTTGAAATTAAAATGTGGAAGCTCGTGATCCAAAAAGTTAAAAGTTCGTGATTCAGAATTAATTCAAGAATTAATCATCGAATTTAGAAAAAAAAAAATTCAAATCATTTATTCTTGATATAACATACACTTGAACATTTAGAGATCTTGTTTATTGAATAAAAGATTTTTTTTTTAACTTCCGGATAATTCCGCTTCCGCATTCCAACACTTACATGTCCTATTTAACTTATTTAGATCCTTAAAATGGTCATTTACTTTATATTGACTTACATAAAATTGGACTTACCAAGAAGAGAAAATATTTTAACATATTTTCTATGTTTAGTCCAAAAGCAATGCAATTTCGAAGAATGTGACAAAATTAATACATTTTATAATTTAAACGAAGTTTACTTAAACGATAAATGTATTAAACTTAAATTAATAGGCACGTCGATCGCTTGGAGAGTTCATGGCACTTTTTATAGTGTGCATTGCATGCTGTAAAAACCTCTTTTGCTGTAGTCTATTTTGTCGTAAGAACGTGATAGAATTAATACATATATCGCATGCCGTAAATAGTCCATTTTTACAATATGCCGTAGATGCACACCGTAAATAAATGCTGTCAAAAGCTACTTTTGTTGTAGTGTGATGAAGAGGATATCCATATTAATTATTAAGTAAATACAACAATAATACACAATCTATACACACATAGTAATGATGAGAAATAAGAACGCAACGTTACATAATCGAATTCTGATACATGGATATTATTTATAAACCGGTGATGATGACATTCATCCCATGTCTTTTGCTTGTTCATGTTGAACCACCTCGTTTAAAAGTTTAAGCTCCTACATAAGGACCACTTTTTATTATGTATTATCTTCAACGATCCCTGACTTGGACTTGTAATTGTATAAAAAAAATGTGCTGTCTTAT
Organism: Fraxinus greggii; assembly: GCA_903798315.1. NCBI lineage: Eukaryota > Viridiplantae > Streptophyta > Magnoliopsida > Lamiales > Oleaceae > Fraxinus > Fraxinus greggii. The sequence continues at coordinate 1,350 of CAIGRK010150010.1, forward strand.
AGGCTGGACTTATTTCTGATGAGAAGTTTAGTAGATCTACTTGAAGTTGGCGTTGTCTGCAGATACAGTGAAGAATCTGAGAGAAATCATGGAATCTGGTATTGAAACACTAGCTTTAACGTCACAACTTGCTACACTCATAACTGATATTCTTGCGGGAAGTTATGATTTTATGAATAAGACTAGAAGGAAGTTTTTCGACAGCAATCACGATAGTCTTATTATCCAATATAATTTGGTGTCCCTGAGATAACAGTAGTCTGTGACTAATTACCATGTTGGATATTGAAAGGCATATATAACCAAGTCTATAGTTCTGGAGATGAATTGGAGAGGCACGGTATCTTCCCAAGACACTTCAAAAAAGAAATTTAATTTCTTGGGATTATGTACAAAAGCAGTTTTTGTAGTTCTGACTGAATATATGATATCCAAAATTCTAGGGAAGCATTTTTCTTTTTCTTTTGAAATTCAACTCCAAATGTGTTCTCTTCTGCTTGTCTACAGTTTACAGCTGACAACATCGAAGGCTAAAAAATAAATGTCATACATCTTACGAGCATTCAGCCAGTTTCTAGATCTCCTGTAACCGCTGAAATCAGACGTAACTCGATGAAACTATGACGATATCACAAGACTGCAGCAAAATAGGGCTATTTCATCTGCTAGAATTGGAGGGAATGAAAATGTTGGAATAGAAGCTTCTCCTAGAGAAACTAAAGATAGTAGGACCAGAGATTACAGGGCGGATTTTGACAGGAAAAATGGCAAAAATGCTTTAGTAATAACAATGACACCCGTACAAAAGACCTCTTCTACAATTGCTTTTCCGATTCGAACAAAATTAGGGGACAGCAACCTGTGTTTGAGCCTGATCAGAAGCAATGTATCCCTTGCTCATGTAATTCAGCAGGTGGAGGGATATTCACAACAAAGAGAAAAGCTGTTTCTATAGCTGCAAAGCTTGAACGAGAAATGTGTGCATTTCATTTCCCAATCAAATATCATATGTTGACCACGTTTTCCATAATGGTTACTTGGACAACAGGTGCCGAGCCTACTCGCGTCCATATAAGCAAATTTCAACACATTTTGACCGGAGATTTCTATGAAAAAGGATAGTTTTTATGGACGTGGGAGATGATTTACAACGCGAGAAAAAATGTGCGAGCACCATCAATATAATCAAAGGTGATTGTATATTTAACTAACAATCACAAACAACTCAACCAAAGTAAAAATAATCTAAACTCAAGCAAATAAATATGGAATAAGCAAGAGAAAAGATCGGACGTGGTTTTAAGTGTGAATAGTTGCATTTGGAACAAATGCTGCAAGAGTTGCTTATTTATAGAGTTTTGATCGACATGGTAGCCGTTGGATAAGAATCACGTTGTCTCATCTCCCAGGCCAAAACCTCACATCACTCAGCCTTATATGCATTTAATACATTGATAGCGGGTCATCCGTCCTACAACCTAGGCTGACAACCTTGACATTTATTATTATACACGTTATATCAATTATTCCTAAAGATTGCATGTAGATCCTCTAACAGACGGCAAGGGCTTCCGCTGAAAGAAGCTTTGAATGGAGCGAGGGCTTTAGCCAAATAAGAGCTTCGTATGGAGTGAGAGCTTCAGCTAAATAAGAGCTTCGGGACAAAGGGGATCAGCTTCTTCTTCTTTGACTTCTTTATTCTGACCAATTGGGTCATTGTTTACATTGTTAGATTTGACTCATGTCTCCAATAGGACTATGACGCGGTCTTCAATTGGAGACTCGGCGATGAGGTGTAACAATATTCCCCCAAGTCTAAATATAAATATTTTTATTATAATTAGAGTTTGAAAATAGAGCCATTATGAGTTGCTCAAGGTGTTGTCTGTAGCTGTCCACTTTGAAGTTTCTGGTTTGGAAAAGGTTAGGGAGCATAAGCTGAGATTCTTTTATCCAAAGTTGTTTGCTTAGAAGTGGTGTTGTATATCTAGAGCCTTTTCAAAGCTATTCAAGTCAAAGTTAAGGTAGTGTACATTTGCTATTTGCTGAGGCTATAATGCATTATTACTAAAGACGAGTGTCTTTTGAAACATAAGGACCATGAGACGTCCATAATTATTGCGCCCAAATGATTTGTTGTCTTGCACGTTTTCAAGAAAAGGCAGCTAAATTGGTTCAACTTTTCATACACGCAACCATCATACCATTTAATGAGCAATGATGACTGCTGTAGTTGTATTGATGCTGACACCCTAATATCGACAGTAGAATACGAAGTGGCAGATGTGACGTATGGCTCAGACTGAATCTTAAATGGACGGTTGGATGGTTAGGATCTAGATCCAACGGCTGAGGTTGATGACCTCCGCCTATAAAAGGCAACAGCTTTGGGTGAAAATCACTTTGGTTTCGCAAACAAAAACAATTAAATCCCAAAACTCTTTCCTTTAACTTCTTTGAAATTCCACCTACCATTTCACGAACTCCGGCACTTTTCTTCAATGATTTTGTTGTTGAAATTTGTAAGTATTTTCGACTTCTTTTGATTTTGATTTTCATGTCTTCTTCAGTTTCTAATGGTTGGACTTAGACATTTACACCGTAGCCTTTGAGATGTGAGTTACAATAGCTAATATCGCTGAACTAGTCCAGGCCATTAGGGTTGGTTAGAGTGTTTTGCTGGCTAGATTATGATAGGGGTTGGGACAGTGAAAATTCATTCAATTGTAATTGCAACCGACATATTGATATAAGGGAGAAATATTGCATTCTATAGAGTTTTGAACTCCTAACCCCATCTCCTAACAAGCGAGCCTGCTTTCCTAGACAAAGGTACATCGCTGTCAGCGAGTTTCTTCTGAAGGGGGGACATAAATAGCCCCTTTCATCCTTTATTTAGAGTCGTACGGGTTAGCACCTAACCAGCTTGTCCCCAGTGCATAGGCCTAACTAGTGGGGACCTATTTCTTCTGGAAAGAGACCTCTTTAGATGAGGACATGCCCCTCTATTTCTTCCAATATCGGGCCATGGGTAAAGAGGATTCCAATGATTGGTATTCTCTGTGTCCACGGAGAGCCCATTCTCCTTTTATCATATGCCTTCCTTCATCCATCAAGGGGTGGAAGGAGACATGGTTTTAGGTTAGAGGGCAATGACAAACATGTGAGGGAGACAAGGTCTCCTATGTGACAGTGCCAACCAGTTATTCTGAAGCTAGTAAGCATTTGCTTCCTTAGACTATTGTTTCCTAACTTTGAATCAGTTCTAACCTTTTTATTATTGTAAGATCAGTTGATCGCTTCGAATTGACCTAAATAGAGAACGGTATTATAGAGGACATCTATCTCTATCATCTATCTTCACGAGATTTTGATTATTTGATTAACACAAAATGATTTTTTGAGGGGTTCTACTTAATGGCTCGAATAGGTAATCTCTTAATACAAAGTCTTTCAATTTGTTGTAGTAGGTAACTTGTATTGACCTGTTACTTTTGTAGAAAATTTTGAAAAGATGTATCCCACCCTAAACATGGCCTAAATCCTTGTTACCACTTTCACTACTTGGAAAAAAGGGCTCACGCCCTTATCTGTAGTAGCAAAACAGGTTAGGGATCAAGTGGAAAAGATCAACAAAGATACCATTGGTTGGGAAGGAGAGGGACGACCTCTTGTAAAGTGGAGGAGGTCCCCAAAACGAAGTATATGTTCTCATCTACCGAAAAGGGGGGGTTGATGGTGAGACCACCACCTCGCTTCAAAGTCCCAACAAAGGCAAAATTAATAGCCACATCTATTGCTATGGCCAATGGGGACAGAAGCGGCCAACTATCGTGGAGCCTTTAAGGCAAGAATAGTCGAAGAAGTGGAGGACCTCAAGTGACTCAAAAACTGCCTCGAATGCAACTCCTCGTACCAAGTTCTCTCTATCCAAGAAGAGCAAAGAACTGGCCATGGAGGCTCTGTCCATGCTTCCTCCAGAAATTCAGACTACAACTGCCATATTCCATAAGTTCTAGACAGATAAGTGACTCGGTGGAAACCAGTGAGTCGATGGACATGTTTGCCACCATGGTGAGCCGGGCAGGGAGAGCATTTGGGGTCGCCATAGACATTGAAATCGTCTTAAAAAACCTTTAGAAAAAGAATAAGGATTTTTCCAATAAGGTATCCAAGAGGAGGAGGCCAAAAAAGCCAAGTCTAAAGCTGAGGTTGCCAGAAAGCAGTGAGCTAAGGAGGCCATGAAACTCACTAGCAAAAATTGAAAATTTGAAGAAAGAAGTCCACTTATCTCAAAGTAAGGTGGCTTCTCTTACCCAACAAGTGGAAACTTCCGACGCCTATCAAAAAATGGCTACTAAGGCATTGGAAAGGACCAATAAGAAGAATGATGCCTTAAAGCAGCAGGTGGGGGAGCATGGCTCCAAAGACTCTGGCTTGATGGAGGAGATAGAAGCAGTGAGGGGGAAGCATAGTCTGCTAGAAATGATGATGTGAAGTAGTACATTGCCAATTTCCATCAAACGAAGGAATACCAACACTTTGCTAAGTATTGGCATAGGTACGCATACACTGAGTTGTGGAATGGATTGAAGTTCACTCCCAAGCTTTCAACACCTCGGAGTTGAGGTCAGATTTTTCGGAAGAAGGGGAGCCTCAGTAGATGGTAGCCACGTAATTTAACTAGAAGATGATGAAATTAGGGAAGACAATGAGACTTCTAAAAAGGTTGGCCTCCAAGCCATTGTCCATTTTTTGGCAGCAATCCTCCTTTCCCAACTGCTTAGCGTATGATTTCGTACTTTATTCTTTCAATATAAATGGCTTCGGCCCCCCCTTTGTAATGATCTTTTAATGAATGATATCTTCTTTTGTTTACATTTGTGTTAATTTTTTGAATTTCATTTTTATGTTATTAATTTGCCAATGTTCTTCAGCCTTTGTTTAAGACTTGATCTATTTAAAATTTGTACAAGCATTAGATATTTTTACGCTTCTTGACTTTTTTACTTTCTTTTCATAGCATGGGGTTGAATGATTTGTCCATGCCGAGTCTGACTTTTGTCATTTAGGGGCATGTGTTATCCACCTAGGCAAATAAAGAGGTGGTCCCTTTTGGGATCCATCTCTTTATCGAGGTAAGCATGCTTCTCTGCTTGGTGAGTAGCTTATCAGGCAGAGGCTTTTCCCAGAATCTTTATCAATGGGAGATATTTTTTATTTAAAAATTTTAAATAGGATACTTTTATTAAATTAAACAAACTACACACGAATTGAGTATTTACACTTCTACTGATAGTACCTTCTTAAATGTTCTGCAATCCAAGGATAAGGCTGTGCCTCTCCATCCAAATTTTCGATCCTTTAGGTTCCAGGTCGAAGTTCTTCTCTGATGCGGTAGGGACCCTCCCAGTCGGGACCAAGGGTGCCCACTCCTGGCTTTTTAAAGGATAGAAAACTCTTCGCAATACAAAGTTATTGACACGGAAGGACTTATTTTTTACCTTAGAATTGTAGTACCAGGTTATCTTTTGTTGGTAGATAGCTAACTTTACCTGGGATTCATTCCTCCTTTAATCAAGGAAATCAAGTTCGCACCTCCTCAAATTGCCATTTGATATTTCTTTGAACTATATACAACGAGGATGGGGTATACCTACTTCAACATGTAGACCTATTGTTGATTATAATCTTAAAGTTTTGATTATAACAAATAAGTTAATCTTGTTTACTCACAAATTGAATTCACATGATTATAGTTTTTCAATGCATACAATGGAAAATTGATTGATGGTCGTCAAAAGATCAAAAGCTATTATCAAAAATTTGACTCATAAAGAAGGTCAAGATCGAAGTCATATTCAAGAATTCAAGAGCCAAAATTCGGAGCAATAACAAAAACTTGATTTCTTAGTTCAGGTGTAAAGGTACTAATACACTGATATATGACTATGAATGCTTAAACTTAAAATCATTCCTAAGCATTAAAAATAATTTTATAAATTAAAAGTCATTCTAATTCAATGTTTTGATCAAATATAAATATGACTTTTAAAATGATATTTGAACTTAAAAGTATCTTTATCTTGAAAAGTTGGTTAAAAATACTTTCCAAAAGCTCATGCCCATCAAAACTTTCGAATTGGATCAAACGGGGCCAAAATGTAAAAAGACCAAAATGTCGGGCGGTTGACCTACCGAGAGAGGCATTAACCAGATGGCGATCGACCGGCTAAAAGAGATGATCGACCAAAAGTTTTTAACGGTCCAAAATTTAACCTTCTGATCTCTAATTTTTACTTTACAAATGGCTATATTGGTCATCCGACAAGAGGTGGTCAGTCGGACAAGTCGTCTGAACTCCCAAATTTTTTTAACGATTTGAACTCTATAAATACCTCTAATTTTTTAATTCAATACAACATTCTTCAAGAGCATTAAAGTGAGATATCTTTTGAGAGATTTCTTTAAGCTTACATTTGAATTCATTTCATTTATTTCTTCATAAAAAAATGTTGATTGATTCAAACGCTTTAATCATCATCTTTATCATAGGTTTTCATCTCTATTTTTGTGCTTAACTTATTTCTATTACTCATAAAAGAGATATATATTTTTAAACTTACATTCCATTTATTTCTTCATCATCTTCTCATTGAAAAAATTTGATTGATTGAATCAAATTTCTAATTATTATATAAATAAAAGTTTTCATCTAACAATTGAGCAATCATTTATTGTTATTCATTGAAGTTTTAGACTCTCTTGATAATTTATTNATCAAAAAACTTTGATTGATTAAAACTTTTTAATCATCATTTTCATTAAAATTTTTTAACTCTCTTTTTGTACTTATCTTATTTCTATTACTCATAAAAGAGATATATATTTTTAAACTTACATTCCATTTATTTCTTCATCATCTTCTCATTGAAAAAATTTGATTGATTGAATCAAATTTCTAATTATTATATAAATAAAAGTTTTCATCTAACAATTGAGCAATCATTTATTGTTATTCATTGAAGTTTTAGACTCTCTTGATAATTTATTTGCTTGTATTATTTATCAAGGGAGGAATTCCATTGTAAATTCATTTTGATAAAGTGTGGGTCGTGTTGGAATCCCGTAAAGATCAATATTGTATGAGGATTGGTACTCCTTCTTGTAAGTCATCGTATGGGTCATATTAAGGTCCTATAAAGTTTAATAGAGTGGAGTCCCGTTATAGCTCAATAGTGGGTCTCGTAAAGCTCGAAATTGTATATGAATCGGTGCTCCTTATTTGTAAGTCACCGGAAGCATTGCAAAGGATTAGATTGCACCATAAGTCGATCAATCTAGTGAAAAGGTCTTACTTGTGTCAGAGAAATTGGTAACGAAGTATGTAGACCATTGCTTTAGATCGAACCTCTATAGTTACATCGTTTGTATCATCTCTCTCTTTTACTTATCGCTTTCATATTTGCGATTACTATTTGAATTGATCTATTTAGTCTTTACTTGCTTGAATTTTGATTAATTCTTTAAAAAAGTTTTTAAAAACCAATTCACCCCTTGGTTTATCCTTGGGCTTTTCACATCCAGGCTCATGGTCTATGCTCCATAGGCCATAGAGAAAGGAGTTTCTCATGTGGATGTCCTACTAGTGGTTCATATGGCCCATAAGATCTGAGGTAACTCATCCACCCAAGCGCATTTAGAAGCATCCAACTTTTTTTTGAGGGCATACTTAATGGTTTTATTGNATCTCTACAATTATATTGTTTGCATCATTTTTTCACTTTTACTTATCGCTTTCATATTTGCGTTTATTATTTGAATTAATTTATTTAGTCTTTACTTGCTTGAATTTTGATTAATTCTTTAAAAAAGTTTTTAAAAACCAATTCACCCCTTGGTTTATCCTTGGGCTTTTCACATCCAGGCTCATGGTCTATGCTCCATAGGCCATAGAGAAAGGAGTTTCTCATGTGGATGTCCTACTAGTGGTTCATATGGCCCATAAGATCTGAGGTAACTCATCCACCCAAGCGCATTTAGAAGCATCCAACTTTTTTTTGAGGGCATACTTAATGGTTTTATTGATAGTCTCCACCGCCCACTATCAGAGACAATTGAAAGGAGAATTTCGAACCGGCATATAATATTCTTCCATAAAAAGTTGGAAAGGTTTGCCTTTAATTTTGGCCAAAGATTCGACTTCAACCCACTTAGTAAAATAGTCAATGGCGATGATGGAAAAATTGGCATTGTCCCTTCCTTTAGATAAGGGTCATATAAGATCAATCCCCCATTTGATAAAATGCCAAGGGTTGGAGACAACATTTAGTTTCTGGGAGGAACGTCTTCGCATCGTCTAGAAGCGCTGACATTTGTTACACTTTTTAACAAACTATTGTGCATCTTTTTTTAATGTAGGACAATAGTATCCTTGTCTCAACACTTTCTGTGCCAGAGCCAATCCTCATATGGTTACCACAAACCCTTTCATGAATTTCTTGGAGCACATAGGTGGCCTGTTCACACATCATCCTAAAAATAAAATGAGCAAGTTATTTTTTGAGCTTCTGTGCCTCCTCTTTGTTAGAGGGTAACTCTTGATCTTGAGGAATGCTACGATAGGTTGTATCCGTGGAGGAGTGTTTACAACCCCATCACCTATCCACCTTTAGAAGTGGAGGGTCTAAGAGATGTTCTATAGGTACAACAGCAAGTGGTTTGGAATCTTTCTTACTTACCAGCTTTGAAACAGCGTCAGCATGGGAATTTTCAACATGCAGGATTTAAGCCAACTCGAACTTTTCAAAAAGATGGAACAAGTTTCATTACCAACTTGAGATATGCGGCCATACTCTTATCCTTGTCGAGAAACTTCAATTAGCCTGGCTTACTACCAATTGGAGTTACTGCTAATAGTTAGCATCTTCATTTTCATCTCCTCAGCCAATCTGAGACAAGCTAGAAGGGTATTGTATTCGGCTGCATTGTTGGTAGCTTTAAATCTGAACCTCACAACACAGTTAAGCATATGCCCTTTTGGGCTGATTAAGACCACTGCTACCCCAAATCCTATGTCTCCGGAGGAACCATCAACAAATAGGTTCCATGTAGAAGGTTAGGCAAGTTCCATTTCTAGAATATGGGTGAACTCTGCCACAAAATCTACTAATGCTTGGCCTTTTATGGCAGCTCTAATCTTGAACACAATATCGAACTCACTAAGCTTTATAGTCTATTTCAACGTCCTTCCTGAAGCGTCGACTTTTGGAGCACTTGCTTGAGTGAGAAATTGGTTAGCACTCGTATGGTATGGGTCTGGAAGTACTTAAGCAATCACTGAAGAGAAGGTCAGCTTCTCTATGTCTAGATAGCTGGTCTCTACTACCAGAAGTGCTTTACTCACATAATAAACAGGCAATTGGTGAAATCTTCCTCCCTTACAAGCACCGAACTAATAGCATCAGTGGTTATTATCAAATACAGTTGCAGGGGTTCATCAGTCTTTAGTTTGGAGAGGAAGTGAGCATTTCTCAAGTTCTTCTCTCTTGTAAGGATACTATGCACTCCTCTGTCCACTAAAATTTGTTCTCTCCTTTTAGAACCTTGAGGAAAGGAAGACATTTATATGTTGCATTTGAGATGAATCTGTACCTCTTTCGGCTTCTGGGCGACCTCATTTTTATTAGGGCTTCGATATTTTTGGGATTGGTTTCTATGTCCCTTTGGTTAACCATGTAGCCCAAGAATTTTATGAGGTGACTCTAAATGCGCATTTGAAGGGGGTTAAGCATCATCATGTACCTTCACATTATTCAAAAGGCTTCATCAAGGTACTTCATGTGATCATTTTCTTCCAGGATTTTCACCAGCATATCATCCACATATACCTCCATTGTCTTTCCAATGAGGTCTACAAACATTATGTTAACAAATCTCTAATAAGTGGCCCCGACATTTTTCAACCCAAATGGCAGCACCTTATAATAATAGAGAAACTTGTCAGTTACGAAGGACGTATGC
>CAIGRK010150015.1:0-15190 GCA_903798315.1 Fraxinus greggii
ATTTCTTACAAAGTGGAGACTCGAATCTTGGTGGAGTCTTGGGTCAGGCATTCAGCAAAGTCAACCATTTTGCTTTTTAGGCATTGGTGTGAACATAAAAGACTTGAAAAGCCGGCCTTTTTTTTATTAAAGAAAAGTTAGGTATATAACACAACTTGAAATTTAAGGGACGGTTGATAATTGATCATAACACACCAAATTTTCAACAAGAGAATTCAAAATCTTGAATTCTCACTTTAAATGAATCTTTGATGATTCAAATGTTCATTTTTCCATTGGAGATGACGATCCTAAAGCTTGGAATTTAGCAACTTTAGTTTGACTTAGTACTTTGTTCAAGAAGCAATAACAAGACATTTCTACAAAATTCTTTAGCTATTTTAATTAGTGGAAAATACAAGAAATGTCCATTTTCACATATGATCTTTTGTAAAAATATCTAAAATTTATTTAATATCCATTTTGCAATAAATTTTTTTTAACTAAAATACCCATGTTAACAATTTATAATTCCATACTAAAGACAAAAATGTGCACACAATTAAAAATTTTGTTAGCCAATAAAATTTTGACCATAAACTGACCTACTTATTTCAAAAGTATACATGTCAAATCACAATAAATATTATATTTTTCATTGACACATGTATTAAAAATCGAGAACTACATTTCAAATGCCAAGAGTTTTATGAAATGTAGAGAACTCTCATGTTCGGAATGAAATCTTGTTCTAGACAAATGAAGTATTAAGATAAATAGAGTTCAAATACTGATAACAACTTTTAAAATATTGAGAACGTCATTTTAATATAGCTTATCATTGAAGCTATTCTTTTCGAAATTCGTGACAAATTGAAAAAAAAAAATTCTTCATTTTTCATTAAGGGTATAATAGACAACTTAATACAAAATTTGGCTATTTTTGTAAGAGTTATCAAAATTAGACATTTTTTAATTGAAAATCATGAAATTAGAAAATTTTTATAAATTCCCCTTTTAATTAATGCCTAAGGTGGAGTAGGTATTGTAAGCTAAAATCTTAGCCCCTGTTTGAGTTACATTATATTTTTCATACTCATTCTTTTACTTATTTTTAACTATATATTTTTTAATAAAATAATATTTTTCATCACATTAATAACCTTTCTTTCTTTTTTCAATCACATATTTCCCATCACATCAACAAAAAAAAATGCATTCTCTCCACAAAAATACCTACCAAACAGTGGCTAAAATAAGAATTTCAAAAATATTCCAGTGCCAATTATTTTTGACAATACACGTTTTGTTACCAATTATGTTACATGTAACATAGTGTTACACCTTTTGTTATACGTTACATATAATGTATTAATTTATTCACCGTTTGGTTTCCATCGTCGTTTCCTCAATCCCACACCCTAAACCCTAGCAACAACACCACCACAATGATCAAGGAACTGACATTTCCTACTCGACGCCACCCCACCACTATCACTATGGTCAAAGAATCCAATCGTTCACAACTTACTTCCACGATTGAATAATCTACATCTCCTCCGCAACCCACCACTACCAAATGACTCCAAATTTGGTGGATTTGATCAGGATGGCTATTATAGAACTATGCACTATTGTCGTCACAGTGAAAACGTGCAAAATTTCTTCTTGTGCAGTAAGATGAATAATAAATCTGTAATTTGTAAAAAAAACTGATACCAATCTTCTGACTCATTGTGATCAACCAATTACACTATTTATGTAACGTAATCAAGAAACATAGTGATATCTCGGTTGAGGACACCTTTTTAGTATGTGCATTTACTACTTATTGGAACCAATTCTACTTTAAAATGTAAATTTATACTTCACAAAACATTCACTGAGTAAGTGAATAACCAATCTGTCTGATAAATACAGGGACCCAAAAGCAAGTGTAGGCTTCCATCTGACTGAGGATGTGCCAAAGTTGTCACTAGAATGCCCAATTGGATGTGAATGCATTTCTACAATTCTTTTCGTCCTTAGGTAACCTTTGAATTTGCTTTTTAACATTGCACCTTCGATGTGTACACCTATAGTAACTTCTGAATATACGAGAAAAAGCAAAATGTATGTTGATTTGTTAATTAAGCAAGATCGAATATGGATCGTGTACAGTATTTACACTACCATATAAGATTTATGCACAGAGAGAGAAACAAAAAGTAGAAAACTATTTGTTTGTGATGTAACGAGTGGAATTTTCACGTTTATTTTTTTTTGTTTTCAGGTAGCCTTTGACTCAAAATAAAAGAGCTGAAGATATCAAAATTGATAAAATCTCTAAATGAAAATAAGTGGCTTCAATGCTCAGCAAGACAACAAAACCATCGTAGGGGATTGGTAAAGAGCATCAATGTAAGGTGACCTCTCAGTCGCGGGGAAAAATACCGAAAACTTTACCACACTCACAATTTTATACCCTTCATACCAACTGTTGACCCAAAAAATTGAACTCAACAGATGTCGGTCCCACTCTTACCACGTCAAGTACGGTTCCGGCGGGTTACTACCTGAATAACAGCGGTAGTTAGTTGGAAAAGGACGCGGGAGACACTTTCCGACTAGAGACGAAAACGTTCAAGCTCCGGCGAGTAGAATGTAAAGACAATCGCGCTAACAACGATTGTCGGACCGAAACCAAAACTAAATAATGTAATAACAAACAAGAATATATGGAAGGATAGATGAAATATTAATATATTTTTTTTAAGAGTTCAAGTATATGTTTCGAATGAATTATGCTATTTGTACCATTTGGGGTACACTTTGGTGTACCCGACCCCACCTCTTCCCTCACATGGAGGTCGGGTCCCACATCCAATAAATGCTTGGGACCTGACCCCCATGTGAGGGAGGGGGTGGGGTCGGGTAAACCAAAGTGTACCTCAAAGGGTACATGTAGCAAGATTGGTTTCGAATATATGATCATCCCCTTCCATAATCACGTAGAAGAGCTATTTATATTGTTTTGGCCGATGTGGCGATCGTTGGATTGGAACCACGTGACCTCATCTCCCTAATTAAGGCTTCACATCACTGTCTAATCATACAATTAATACATTGATAAATGGTTAGCCGCCCTATACAATACTCTGACATACTGACAACTTTATTACAAGTGTTACATCAATCACTTCATAAAGATTCAAATATTTTACAAGGCAACAGCGTCGGCTTCATGAGCCTCGGACCAGTTGAGGACCTCAGAGAGATTTTTGAGACAGTTCTGAAATTGGAGAGATTCAGCTCATTTCTTTGTTTCTTTAGGCAGTGTGTCAATAAGGACTTCGGCTTGTAGAGCAAAGACTTCGACTTATTTGACCTCTTCGTGTTTTGACATCTTGGGTCAACGCTTGACTTTCTGCCTACGTGGCATAACTTCTCTGAGCATTCATAGGCAATGAGTAACACCAACTATAGAGAAAATAATAAAATTTCTTAAAAGTTGGATCAAAATTTTCTTTTGTAACCCATGTCAAAAGAGAAAAATTGCGTCAATTCATTATTTAGTTATTTTACTTAAACATTCCAAGCAATTCGGCACAACAATATTCTACCAATTCCCATGCTATTCCAATTGTTAACCAACATGTCCACTTCCAAAGGAAATCAAGGAGAAATTGAATCACCATATACGTTATTTATTTTTCAAAATTTGTAATAAAAGGTTTTGGCACTTTTTAGTCAATTAACCCATGTTTGATCCACATTATTGGAAAAAGAATGCATTTTTGTTGTTGAATGCGTTTAAAAAAGAAGGAAAAATTATTGATGTGATGGAAAATATTATTTTATTAAAAAATGTGTGGTTGAAAATAAGTAGAAGAATGATAATAAAAATAATAATTTGACTCAAATGAAAAAGATAATTTGACTCAAACATACCTTAGTATTCCAGTATTTTGATCATTGAATGTGGTCAACCATAGGCATCTCCAATGATAATCCTAACTAGTAAAGAACTATCCTCTGTGTCTGATCTCAAGTTAAAGAACAATGACAATCATAAAATATCGGATCTTTCACGTAATTGGCAAACCGTTCGATTGGGACGCATTATCGACCCCATCCACTTTTCTCTCAATAATTTCAAACATCATTTCACTCATTTTCGAAGTTCTTATCTTTCTCTAGAGGTACTTGTTTGTTAACAAATTTTCGTCCATACTTAATCTTGAATGAAATTTATCACTCGATTGGAGTTGCATTCCCAAACAACTCACAGCGCCTCGTGGTGTGACAAGGTCCGAACGCAACGAAACACTATTTGACATGTCTTATCATCACTATGCAATATTATATGAGTATTAAAATAAATAAAAATAAATAAATTACGCCCAATCTAAAACGACATCGTGGCTACTGATTAATCAATTATTTGTATGTTTTGTAAATGGACTATAATAATTGAGAGTTCTTATTTCTTCTGAGTTGTTTCTTTGGACTAATCGTTCGATTTTGTAATTTTTACTGTGTTTTTTTAATCAAATCACCACAATTGCAAAATATTTATTAAAACGGAAAAAAATGGTACAAGCTTAGTGGAGGAAAAATCATTTTTCTGGAAATCGAATCCTGGTAACAAATTTTTATCAATTTTTTAACTATCAAACTTCGATTTTAGTTTATATATTTCACCCGCATTTTTTATCGACTTTTCAACAGCTTATTTCATCAGTTTGTATTAAATGCTTTAAACAAAAAATTTTTTTTGCTCGTTCCAACCAATCAGAGTCAAATAATGGGAGCCAAAACTAAGCCCATCGATAAGGCCATTTTCCGCGGACTGGAAAACGAACTAACTTTCTAGGTCACTATATAATCGTAAGCTATTTTATTGTTTAAAAAATAAAAAATACATCTCAGTTTCATTGTATAATGTAACGTGGAGCTAATCACCATTGGTGCAAAATATTATTGCTTTAGGCCGTACAAAATAGAGACAATTTGTCTAATTCAATGTACTAAACATGATTCGAAATTTACCTATCTTATTGTCTACCCACATTCCATCATTACTTTCAGGTCCCGTGAACCGACCAACCCGACAAACCGTTCTGATTCGAATAATTTTTGGTTTGTCCCGGTTCAGATCAGTTTAGCAGGAAGTCATTTGGGTTGGATCCAAGCCAACCCGAAACTCTCGATTTAGGTCGGTTTACAAAAAAAAAAAAAAATTGATTTCAACGGTAAAATACCATGAAATCGTTGACTCGAGCCGAAGCGACTCAGGTTGGTTTGGGTCGATATTTTAAACCTTTTGGTTCGATTTCAGTTCGGAATCGACTCGTGCCCACCCCTAACACTTACTTTTGTATCTGAATTATAAAAGATGGAAACCTTTTACAACCAAATGGACAGTTGATTTGAGACCTTTTACATCCTTTGTTTCTGTGTAAAATCAATTACTGCATAAGAATGGGAGAATCATCTTAACTTTAATACTTGTATACTACTCTTAAACATTTCAAAATGATACACCAAAGCAACCCGAAAATGTACCTTAAGTTTTACAGTGGCCTCTCTGAGGCAGAATATAGGAGGATTGCCTCTTTTGTTTCGCAATTTCTCGCAAACTCTTTATTATATAACAATCAATAGGAAGAGTCTTGCGAATACAAACATCTCTTATATTATTCTTGTAAAAAGCCACTCGAGTTGTTTCGTCCATCTGTTAGAGCTCCAACACCAAATCTACAAGATCAAACCAAAATCAAATCAGGCTGTGTTACATTTTTGGGATAGGGTCCGTGTGCAATAAATCTCGATGTTTTGGTTATTAAGCGATGTGTATACCATGCTGATGCACGGTGAATGTAACACAAAACATGTTCTAGGCTCAGAATTTCAACAGCAAAGATTCAATCTTCATTATGAGGAAGTGGCATTTTGAAAAGTATCTTGATTCTCGTTGACAGGTTTTACGTAAAAAGATGGTTGGATTTTATTAGTATCCTCGTGCTTGTGTTCGTGCAAGACTTACAATCTGCATCGGTTTTGACCCAGTGCTCCCTGTTTCCACTGCCATTGCCACTGTCAAGTGTAAACTGAGGCAGATATGATTGGCTCTTGAAGTTTCCTTTTCTTTTTTTAGAGATGGTTGGCCGAGGACAGATTTTGATATCTTCAGCAGTGGGCATTAGACCTCCATTATGTGATGCCAACATAGACATAATGTTGCATTTCATCTCATTTTCTATGGGCTTTTGGGACTTGCGTGTGGCTGTTGAACTTTCAGGATGGATTTTCCTATGGAACATCTGTAGAAACTGCATTCCCTCAAATTTTAAGAGAGAGAATTCAGTTGTATTTAAATTGAACAATATAGATTAAATCACGTATCTTAAATTCATGAATATTCTGGGATTTTCCAATAGACCATATACCTCAAGCAGTTTCTTCTCAGCTGATGCCAAATCAAGATGTCCTCCAGAAGTTTCCGTGGAGCTCGTGGTAGAACCATGAAGCATTCTTCTCTTCATCATTGTTATCAGAATATGCACAACAGATTTATCAGGTTGCTTTTCTGTCCTGCCAGATTTGTCTCCAGGATTCTCCTCTTCTAGTTTTGTCTTGTGAAAGAGATCTCTTAGCGACGTCCTATGTTCTTTCTTTGTTGGTGGTGCTATTTCTGGTGATCCAATTGCCGGTCCAAAAAGACAGCTTTGCAGTGGACAGATGATTCCTTCATTCTTATTGATGGCTGCATTTTCTATTTGTTTTCCACCAAGTGTAACGATGCTACTTCGAGCACTGACGTGACTGTTTCTACCCAATGAGAGATTACATTTCTCATCTCTACCCTCACCTCCTAGAACCTTTTCCAAGTCGCCATCGATTAGCTTCAGTTCATTTTCTGTAACTTCGGTTTCTTTTTCTTCTATGTGATCCACAGAAAAGGACAATGTCGGTGTTGAAGGATTTGTATTGATTTGTTCTGTACCTATGGTACCCGTAGCAAGAAATCCGTGAAAAAGTTCAGTAAGAGCAGTCGATGATTCTTCTTCAATGATTTTTTCTTCCACACTAGCTGCCTCTAGACCAGCAGACGAGTTTCTGAGGCATTTCTCACTTAGTGATTTGCCCAAGGGCTTGCTACAATAATTTGTTTTTGGGTAGCATTGTAGGTCGTCCAACGATTTCTGCCCTGCAAGGCATCAAGAATTCAAAATGAAAAATAGAGTAACTAGGATAGCTTCTGAGTAGATCAGGAGTCATTAGGTCATTTCTGATGCTGATTTCCTGTTAATATCTTGTTATATGAGGCAATTATATGCATGATATTTAAACTGACATGTCAAAGTCATATGAATACATTAACTCACCAATGGAGAAATGATTGTGTGTTTCACTAGTGCTCTGTTGGAACTTGTGATGCATCCATCCTAGTAGCTGCAATGAAAACAGATAAGGTACTCAATTAGCTGGAATAGAATGAAAAGATATGAGAATAAACAAGAAGATTTGCTTCCATTAGCTTTATTCGAAATGGACTTGCCGTCATATTTTTGTCTTCCTATAAGAGAATATTGATAGTAGGAGAGGAAATAATGAAACTTACGGTATTTAGTCGAAGGGTTATATAGACAATGCAGCTGTTGAGGGACAAAAAACATACAGCAAATTACACGAGACTCGTTTACTGAAGACTTGGCAAAGTGGAATACATGGTTAAATTGGGAGTGAATTCGGGATATCCCTGAAGGCTGATGATTTTAACAGAGCCAGAGAGTTTGATTCATTTGTGGGATTTTCTGGCGCATCAGTGATCATGTGCACTAATGATACTGGTTGTTTCACACATTTTAACTGAAAATTTGTGTTGTCAGATGTATTTTAAGATGGTGTGCAGTTTAGGCTTCCTTTTGTATGTATTTTGTTTATGCCCTGATAAACCTGCACAACATCATAGTAACTTCTCTTTGATCATAGTTGTTGAAGTTTGACTGGGTTTTTTGGTGGACCATATGAAGAATGGTATTAGAGGGATCAAAGTTGGACATTGGAGTCTTTGGAGCATGAATTTGGGTTCGTAGTCGCCATTCAGGAAGAAGAAACGGATTTTGGATCCGAAACTTAGTGCCTGAGCGCCATGGAAAACGTCAGCCCGTTGCTCGCTTAGCGCTAGCCTACCACTCGAGCAACAATGTTGTTCCGGGAAATATTGTTTCCGTTTTTTGGCTCGTTTTTTCCCGCTTTCCATCTATAATATATTCATTTAAGTCCAATATATACCCCACATGATTATTGGCTTAGATTTCATTGGATAGAATTAGAATACAATTCTTTGTATCTTTTCTCTTCTTATGAACAAAATTCCCCCTCTCTGCCTGTGATGTTTTTCACGTTAATTCTCTGTGTTCTTGTATTGTAATATTTATTTCAGGTGTGTTTGATAGATATTATTGAGAAAATAATGTATTTTAAATAGTGATATGATGAGAAATATGTGGTTAAAAAGTAAGGAAAAGTTATTGATGTGATGAAAAATATTATTTTATTGAAAAATGTGTGGTTGAAAATAAATTTTAAAATAATATATTTTGAAAGAATGTCTACCAAACAGGGCTTAGTATTACGGGGAGATTACAAGTTAATAGAAGTGTAATTAAAAAAATAACTGTGTCAAATACACCCTTTTTTTTNTATATGTGGTTAAAATGTAAGAAAACGTTA
This sequence comes from Fraxinus greggii, assembly GCA_903798315.1. Lineage (NCBI taxonomy): Eukaryota > Viridiplantae > Streptophyta > Magnoliopsida > Lamiales > Oleaceae > Fraxinus > Fraxinus greggii. Next base: position 8,701 of record CAIGRK010150015.1, read on the forward strand.
TTGATGTAATGGAAAATATTATTTTATTGAAGATTGTGTGGTTGAAAATGAGTTTTGAAAGAATGTATTTTAAAAGAATGTGTGTCAAAAGGGACTTCATATTCTGTCATATCTCGCTATTCTCTAACAAGTGGTATTAGTGCACGCAACTACTTGGGTTAGATTTGTTAACAAGTGGTATCAGTGCCACACGTAATTCTTCACAACGAAGGGCATTTCTAACAATTGTTTTATGTAAAACGTAACTCTTCACCTGCAGGTTGTATTCATAGTAATTGTTTATGTAGATCTGCACACTGACCACTAAGCTCGTGTCAATAGAAAATATCTGTGATCATTGATAACTACTCATCATAAAAAGGTTTTTGCCTCGAGTCGAAATGGATGTCCCACTGGCCTATCGGTTCACCTGCCGTACACGCGTTGATTGATGTTCTGCTCATCTGCTGACATTTGAAGGCGATGACTAAAATGTAGCGTGGGGCCAAATGGATCATTTCAAGAACTCTGCCACATGGCCACGGGGCATCTTGGGCCCTGGCCATTTATCTTTTTCCTTTCAAGAAAGCAACCAGAAACTAGATTACAAGCTTAGAAGTGTTACGTCATTGACAGAGAGAACCAAACTCGCAAAGAGATATTTGGAAGATAAATTATTGATTCTTGATTTCAACATGAAGTTTGAGAGGATAGTTTCCAAGCATTTACAACGATAGTATATAGTTTCCTCTTTCTCATCAAGACTATATATAATTCGGGCTCGATTTGGTTTGAGGAAATAAAGTTCTCAACTGTAACTTACCTTTTCTCATTCCTCACCCCGACAGCCCCACAACTAACCTACCAGTCTTTCCGTGAATATGAATTAAATGAAGTTTGTTGAGAAGCAACAATGCCGCTTAAGTCCAGGGATCAGGTTGGTGGTCGAATGCTATAAAAAGTTTATAGCCTTCCATCAATGGACACCAACTAGTGTTATGATGACAGAAAGTCAATAATGCAACTTGAGCATGCAGCAAGTTGCTGAAGATATTTTTTCCTCGTGAAGGATATGTACACATTAAGGTGGTCAGTTTTGAAATCGAGTGATTGTCTTTTAATACCAAGTAGGCTTTTATAATGAAATGTGGCTTCTACATTGCTTTTTTCAGAGGATGCACAATTAGACAGCAAGAAGCATGCACTGTCTAAGTACAACACAAACTGGATAGTTACAAACTCTGGTAATGATTCACTCAAATTATTTGAGTCACTTTTTTGTAAAAGGTATTTGGCGAAAGTTCTTGTGGACTTCTATAGTTCGAACTTTTCATCAATATATACAACTGCAAGATATACCTTAATGCCGTCCCTATTCTTCTATTCACAATCTCCATCTGTATATGTACTTCTCTTATCCAAACTTTGTCTGATTCATTTGTACTTGTACATTGCCATGGGTCATCCCTGTAGGAAAATGGCTTATAAATGGGACTGTTTTGGCATAATTATGGGTGGGACTCGTTTTTTCATTTTGGAAAATCAAAATAGATATGTGTTCGAAAAATCGATATGTGTTCAAGAACATCGAAATGACATTTTCATTAGTCAAAATTGATGCTGAGGTGAATAAGAAACTAGAGTTCAAAGTTGATTAATTGGACGAGGTTTATTTATTGGGGTTGTTTGAGCCCCATTTTGGGTAAAAAAATTGAGTTCTGGAAAGTCAAGAGAATTCATGTGTATGCGGAGAGTGAAGATTAAGCTCTTGTTTGAGCCTATATTTAACAGTCTTGACCCTTATTCGAATAATCTCTAAAGTGAGAGGGTCGTTTTCATGAAGCTCAAGTGTGTTTGGATGACATATTTTGATTAACTTACAAAAAGCCTACATAGTAGTTCCAACGCTACGCCTTGAACCACTCGACCATCTCTCCTACATAATAATTATGAAACAAAAATAGAGTGAATAAGGAGTTATTCATATTCCGTTATAAGAGATGTAGATGTAGAAATAGAAACAACTTCCAAAATGAAGGGGACTAAATAGGATCAAAATAGATATTCACTGAAGAAGATACTTCTCCTTTCATTTTTGGGAAGAAAAGGAGCCCAACAAAATCGATTCAATTTCTCTAAAAATAGATGAAAATGAATTCATTTTTAACATGAATTACATTCGTTTTTTTCACTACAATATTCATCCTCTACAGGGTACACTCGATCAAATGTTAGATAATTTGCCTGAGGAGGAGCAAATGTCAGCTGAAAAAAGAGTTAAACTCTTTGATGTTTATATGGGACGCGCAATCATGGCTGTGGGAAAACAATGGGGTCCGGCCGTACACTTCCACAAATTAATGGCAAAAGAGGCACTCAACGTGACCTAGATGCTGATTAAAAAGAAGAGTTAAGGAAAGAGACTACTAAAGAGTTAAGGACAGAGATTATTGAAGATGTGTCCAATGCGTTTGCCGATAAGTTTGCTAAAATGAGCTCCCGAATAGAGTTGTTGAAGTCGCAGATACTATCCTCTTAATTATGAGTACATATTCCATATTTTTCAGCACAGAAAATCTGTGTGAATACTTGAAGACAGTAAGGATATGAGATCACATACTGTTACCTGGAGCATGTAGTCTGGTTGTGGGAAACAAGTTAGGTGGTCAAGATGATACTCATTGAAAACGAAGGAAAACTGAAATCTTGGCGTTGTATTTTATTTCCTTATTTTTATGGTGTTGAATTCAAGCTCTTATTCAGTTAATTAGTTCTGATATTAGCTTTTCTTTTTCAAATCAGTAAAGATTGCGTAGCTTTCGATCTTCAGCCTTTATAATGCTTCTGTTATCCAATTGCTCTCTCCTACAATCTTCAATTGCCTCTTTTGCATGAATGTAAGCCTTGTGATTGCAAGGCTTTATTTTTCCTCTTTTAAATTCATTCAAATTGGTCCCCAATTCATTTTTTCGTGCGACATTGGTCCTTTCTTGAAGTTTTCGTCCAACTCTGACCCTTTTGTCATCCTAAACTTTAATTTTGATGTTGAAACTTCAAACATCATCAAGATTGGTCTCCAAAACTTAATAGTTATTTGAAATTGGTCTCAAGTTCCGAAACTTTGCAATTTAGTGCCTGAACTTTTTAAAAGTTGAATTTCACCTCGAGACCTGTGATTTTATTTCGATAGCTTTCTTTTTCCTTTTAATGAATCTCATGCCATCCAGTTAGTCATTAATAGTCCCAAACCAACTCCGATTAGCTTTAAATCGTCAATTTCTCACTTAAATCCAAGTTGGGATTTTAACAACAATTAACATATTTACCACAGATTAAGTAGATATCCGCTTGATTTAACAATAAATAATAAGAATATAAGCTCAAATAAGTGCCTAATATGTAAATTGTTGTGCTTATTACAGTTCATGACGTATTTATCGAAGCGAAAGCACTCTGCATCGAGTTCTTACGAATTATTGAAGTAGCAGGGTTATTTAGGCTTCTTATAACCTTGGAATAGATGCTCTTCATTTGTTTGTCATCTTCATTATCGATTGCAAGAATACTGGGGATACTATTTACTGATGCTAGGACTACCTATCTACTAGGAATATTCACCATTTTTTATCTGCCACAAAACTATGTGGGGTCTGATCCTATGTTCTTACCAATCGTGGGTCTTAATCTCCACTTTGGTTGTCCTTCCACCACTGATCAAATTGTACCCTGCAACCTAGATATTTGTTGTGTTGAGTTCTTCTGATGAACTGTGTGATGCTTATTTCGGGATTTTGTGTGCCTCTAATTATAGGGCCGGTTGGATTTTCTAGTTGCGTGATTGGATTTTGCCAATTAGAGGCATAAGATTCATCTTGCACAGTAAAATCTTGATTCAAATAAAAATGACTTGATGAAGGTGGCTCTAACTAAGCATGCTTTTCAATTAAGTTACGTTATTGTTTACACTTGGTTTCTTAATCTTTTGTAACTACAAGAACGATGGTTATTTTTCGAATTTTTGTTAACATTATATATTTTTTATATATTGTGTTGTGCATACAGTTAACGTTTTTATCAAATATTTTCCCTCCATATCATATTATGTAATCTATTATGTACATTTTCTATGTATAAGTAGCATAATCCATTTGATTTTATTTGAACGTTTGGTTAGTGTTTTCCTTTTAAAAAAAAATAGAAATAAGTTTTTACTCATCGTTTTCCCTTACAATTGATACAATAATATTAAGAATAAAGTATTAACTAAGGTAAAATACTGTCCTATATGAATATATTATTGCACTTACAATAGCTAGTTGTCCGTTGTTAATTAATACAAAAATGATTATAAAACAAATATTTGCTAAATAAATAAATAAAATGTTGCAATTCCAATTAGAGTCTTTGTGTGTGGGGCCAAAATGGTCTCGTATATGCTCACGCGAGTGAACTATCTTAATTGTAACTCCTACGGATGTTGCACAATCACTAATAGAAACACAAGGATACTCAGTCAATCGTCTTTCCCAAGAAATTTTGAGAATTTGAATTGTTCAAAGAAATTATTTTTTAAATTTGAGAGATCAAATCAAGAATAAATGACAGAAATTGACCTCGAAAGTACCGTTCTCAACCATAGACCAATGAGGTCATTATCTAATTTAAAAATGATGTTCACGCTTATGTCCACAATGAAGTTTATCGATTTAATTGCATAAACTTGATGTGAAGACCCTTATACGAGTCAATATATTTTTTAAAATCATTCTATATATGTATTATTTAGTGATATATCAACAAAGAAGGTGGTCCACCATTCACTAGCTCAAATTATTAAGCCTTCGCTTGATCCTCATTATTAGCAAAACATGCTGGCGCATTCGGTTTTGCTCCAAATCTTCTGCTTCTTTCACTGGCAGTAGCACCACCCTCAAATTCGACCGCCTCCTCCACAAAACCAACCTAGAAATTCCATACCCGTTTGGTATCCGGTCAAACCGTTCTTGGAACACAGACTTAATATCAACTGCAATACTTCTTTCAACCCTCCAAACCCTACCTCCTATTCTGCTAAAAGAACGAAACTGCCCTCTCAATTTAATTGAATGTACTGAAGCTATATAAACAACAATTATATCCTCTGACTTATTTTTCTTACATATAATCCCAGTTCATCACTTTGAAACTTGGAACAAGGTAAAATGATCAAAATGTCCTTTTCCAAATGAACATTAAATCCTCAACCTCACTTTCTATCCTATGGTCTTATGTGATCACATCAAAATATAAACTAAATAGTCAATATCGAATTAATTAGATCATATTTAACTGTCCACTAGAAAATATCTTGATCTCATGATCGTATGTATTAAATATGTTACGAATTCCATATCGCGAATGTATGTTCCACAATTATTTCACTTTAATTCCCAAAATACCAAGATATTGATCAGCAATTTGATCTCGGCTATTGATACCTAAAAGAACTTCAAGTTAGTAATCAAAGTTTATTTCTCACTTAGGATTAAGGTACCGCATACAACAATCAAGTGAAATTAAATTCACGTGATCAATTCCATAAAATAACTTCATGTGTTCCAGTCCAATACATTCCAAAAATATATACTCAATTTTATCACCAAAGTCAATATCAACTTTAATAAAATTAAGACAATTTTATCAAAATAAAGTGTTTGCCTTCATTTATCGATTGGGGACAATAAAGCTTAGATCAAATCACAAGTCAAATTTTTCCGTGCTTAACAACTTAAACACTTGGTTTATAATATTTAATCATTCCATGGACAAAAATGAATATAATAATTTATTGAAAAATAAATATAATAATTTATTTCAAAATGTCACAATTACAAATAAACCTATGTTTGACAATCATTAAAATGAATATTTTTCGAGAAAATGAATTATGGAATAGTGATTTTTTTGGAGAATGTATGGTTAAAACGTATAAAATAAATTTTGGATTTAGGTGCAAATATTATTGTGGGAATATGTTGCAAATAAGTTTGAGAAAAAAATTATTTTAATGATGGTTAAACAGGAGCTAAATTTACTTGAAGGGCTAATACTAAACTAACAAATAGAAACATGAGAATGCTCAACAAGATCGTCTTTCTCACGAAATTTCCTGAATTTGAATTATTCAAAGACGTTATTTTAAAAATTTAAGAGATCGATGATAAATGGCAGAAACTGACAAAATGATTTTATATTTTTCCTCTTTTGTGATTAAATTCTAAGACAAAATGATTTTTAAGATTTTTTTGTTTTATTTGTTTTGAAAAAAAGAAGGTTTGAACAAGTCTATGGCTCTTTGGATGTCATTATAAAGCTCAACCGTGAGGCTGTTCCTTGGTAAGCATAGATTAGCGAAACATGCTGGCGTATTTGGTTTTGCTCCAAATCTTCTGCATTTTTTCACTGGCGGTAGAACCACCCTCGAATGCGACCACCACCTCCACTAAACCTGGCTGCCAAAGTAGATGTGGAA
>CAIGRK010150026.1:0-13736 GCA_903798315.1 Fraxinus greggii
GAAAGTAGAATATTCCCATATTCTTCTCGTGATTTCAATGAGTTTATATAATATTTCAGATCAATTCTGTCACAATTTTTCAGGGTATTACTGGCTTTATCTGTGGCACTGATGGTCTAGACAGTTCAGGCTTGAGTTCTTCAGCAGCTGTAAGTTATTTTTTTCTTTGCTCGTCTTTTATCATTTGCCTGAAGATTTAAATTATGGGCTAAGAATCGGGCTAATCTCCTTATCGAGAAGGCTCATTCACAGTCTGGACTCGTTTTAGGACAATCTCTACTCTACTTGAACAATCATTAATCGGATTTATAAGCAGAGTGATACGGTGATCAGACGGCTTCAAACACAGGTCTTACTACGAGTCTGGCTGGGTTACCTTCTTATCATGTCGTGCCTTTGTTAAGACTCCAAGTCATGACTTGGGCCTTAATTTTGTTAAGGTGTCTAATCCTACCTCCTGGTCATCATCTGTGGGGACGAAACCATCTGTGTCTTTTTCAGTATACCAGGAAGAAAAATCTCATCATTTTACTTGGATATCTAAACTGAAAAAAATATGGGTTTAAGATAGCTCATGCATCTGACACAAAATATGTTTCTGTTCTCTATGTCTATTATGGGATGAGAAAATAATTCCTGTGAATGTTTTACAAGTCAAAGCTCTCAAACTTATCAATGCTGCACATTGCTAGATATATCTAGAACTTTATCTACTGTCTAGCTTTTTCTCAGGCACGCATGCATTTAAACACGCGCACATATCAAAGTAGGTATTTCTCCTTGAGTTGATTTAAAAGTATGACCCCTCACATTGAATTCAGACCAATCATTGTGTTTGAAGACTTTAGTTCCTGTGAGGTGAGTGTTACTGATGTTTATGTACTGATTTGAGCTGAAGTTGTTACATTTTTGCTATGAAATTATTATTTTTTCGTCATAATGAATTCAGGTAATTGACGCATTACATTGACAAAACCGAGATCTATATCTTTTGAATTATGAGAGAGGTTTTATTTACAGATGTATTTGTAGAATTAAATTTATTTATTGCTTCATTTTATTACATGCTCTGCAATTGTTAACTTTATTGACTTTTGACAGGTAGGCATAGCATACCTGTTGGCATTTGAGAGTGCTAATAACCTCACAGTAACACCACCGGAGAATATAGAGTATGATAGGTATGTTCATATGATATCATCATTTACTTAGCTATCCTCTCTCCATTTCTCTCTCTCACTCACATTTCTCATTCTCGGTCTTTATAGTATAGCAGCAGTGATAACTGCTTCTATTTATGACCTAACTACAACTCATGCCTAAAACTTTTAACACATGAAAGTAAATTCCTGCTGGAGATAAGAATTGTCAACACAACTCAAGCTATTGAATCACCTCAATTAAATGCTCAAAGTAGCATATGAAAAAGGAGGAATTTATTTATTAATATTTTATCTTCAAAACGTCCCCTCAAGTGTAGGCGGAGTATATATATAAATTAGATGTAAGACTTTGAACCCATTACCTGCATTAATAACTGATGATAGCTTGTTAGATTGAGACGTGAATGTAGTAGATGAAATCAAGAGCCTTAAAACTACAGCCAGACTACCACTTTTTTATGTTTCTTCTTTGGATTTATTTGTTTATTTAGTTCTGTGACATTTAAACTCACATTTTTAATTATTCTTATCCATGTGCATAGGCTTATCGAAAATGAATATTTAGGTTTGAAAAATGGCATATTGGATCAGTCAGCCATATTGCTTTCTGCCTGTGGATGTTTAACGTATATGGACTGCAAGGTAATGCTCACCAACTGCTGTATACGTAAAGGATTTTGTGATTCCAATATTTATTTTCTTGCAACTCATTTGTTTCCTTCCTCTCTATGGCTTGTTATTCAATAACACAAGGTGCATTAATCTCTATAAAAACGTGTTTGTCCTATGTAGTTATGTCAGTGTCCACTCGTATAACGTTACGCGTGTCAGTGAACTCATGGAATGCATGTCTCTACTATGTTTCTTACTGTTTTAACCAGAATGTACAATGATTTGAATTGTATAAGTTCCTATAAACAAGCTGTAGGGGTTAGGGCAGAGCTAGACATCTCTCTCCCCAGATATTCTACCGATTCTTAGAGCCTGTTTGACAAGCATAGAAAAAAAGTTTTGAATAGTAATTTTTAGGAGAATGTGTGGTTAAAAAGTAGGAAAAAGTTTTTAGTATACGTGTAGAATATTTTATTTTGTGAATTTGTAGTTGAAAATAGTCATAGAGCAGACCATAAAATAAATTAAAGTGTGTCAAACATGCACTTAATAAACCAGTGGGCTTATGACCTATTTACTGTTTTGTTAAAACGTCCTTGGTGGCTGTAATCTTATTAAAATGATAAGGTTTAAATTTTATAGTCAAGCAAACTCCATAAAGAAGCTATATCTCATTGCTTTGTTTATGTGTGGATAAAATTTATTATGGGTGTATTTGAGTCACATTATTTTGGAAAAATGTATTCTGTTGTTGAAAAAGAAGGAAAAGTTATTGATGTGATGAAAAATATTATTTTATTGAAAAATGTGTGGTTGAATATGAGTAGAAGAATGAGAATGAAAATTTTAATGTGTACCAAATAGGGGCTATAACAATAATTTTTAGAATTCTGATCAAATACTACCATTTGACTTTAGAAACTACCTGACTATCTGAAAGAAGTCAACCAGCTACTCACAGACTAGTTTGACAGTGGATTTATGGTGGATAGGAGACAAGATCTAGTAGTTGCGAACTGCTTTAAATNNNGTTGAAAAAGAAGTAAAAGTTATTAATGTGATGGAAAATATTAATTTATTGAAGAATGTGTGGTTGAAAATGAGTAGAAGAATGAGAATGAAAATTTTAATGCGTACCAAATAGGGGCTATAACAATAATTTTTAGAATTCTGATCAAATACTACCATTTGACTTTAGAAACTACCTGACTATCTGAAAGAAGTCAACCAGCTACTCACAGACTAGTTTGACAGTGGATTTATGGTGGATAGGAGACAAGATCTAGTAGTTGCGAACTGCTTTAAATAGTTTGCGACTATATAGATGCAAGATGTGTAGAAAATGAAACAATGAGCATGAGTATGGTTTATGGCCATTAAATGCATTAACAAGTTGTACGAGTACAATACATCTTAATATCTTCTCTTATGGCATGTTTGGTAGAGGATTGGATACATTGCATGATATTAAAGAAGGAAAATAAACTAAAATCTTGTTCATTATAGCATTCAGTCCGATCAGCACGGCTCACTTTCTCTTTCAAAGTATGGTTTCTCTCATACTTTATTTCTGATGATGTGAAATCATGTGCAGACTAAAGAACACAAACTTGTACGTCCTCCAGAATTGAAGGAAGATCCTAAAAAAGAAATGAAGAACAAATACAAGATATTACTGGCATTTTCAGGCTTAAAGCAGGCTTTGACAACTAATCCTGGCTACAATAATCGAGTAAACGAATGTCAAGATGCTGCAAGATTTCTCCTCAAGTAAGACCTTTTATTATCAAAACAAATCATGCATCTATGCCCTTACTTATGCGCATACCTAGTTGACAACTAATTTTGAGATCTGGTTTTGAAATTTAATGCCTTACCATTTCCTCCTACTCCTACCCAATTAAGTAATGATACTTCTTAACATCTTTGGAGAAAATGCTAGTTCATCCATTAGTGTAACAAAAAGTTTCGGTGCTTATGGTGCTATTGCTTAAAGATGGGAAGGATTTTTTAGCTTGCAACCTACATCCATATTTATGGTCTTTGAGATTACTTTCTCTTTGCCTTTTTCTTGTCATGCTCTTTCTAGGTCCCTCGTGTAAATTTTGAGAAAACATATTTCTTTTTGCTTTTGGATTACCAATGGACTGTTTAGTTTTCATTAGATTATATATGATGAGCAAACTAGGTTGATGTACCGTTACATCTCGTTATTCTATTGACCTTAATGACAGAGCTACTGGGAATGATGGCGTAGAGCCTCTCCTATCCAACGGTAAGAACTTGAACTAGTATTAATTAGCATCGGATATAAATAAATGTTCTTTACAATGACTTCTAATCATTCCCTAACATTTGAGCAGTCAAACTAGAAGATTATGAGAAGCATAAGGTACGTTTCTTTGGTATTTGTCAAACGTTTTCACCACTTCTAGTGGAACATGAACTTTTTCAGAACTGAACTTTTGTTTTATCCCAAAATTACACTTTTAAGGTGCATATCTGCGAATTCTCTGCAGTGCGAATTAACACAGACTCTTGCGAAAAGGGCAGAGCATTATTTCTCAGAGAACGAACGAGTTAGAAAAGGTATGGTACCTAGCAAGAATCTCTTAACATCTCCATGATCTTTCTTTTCTCATGGATATAATACTTTATTAACTCAATATACTACTTGGCGTAATGTAAGGAGTTGAGGCATGGGCTTCTGGTAACATGGAGGAGTTTGGAAAGCTCATCACTGCATCCGGTCTAAGTTCTATCAAGAACTACGAGTGCGGTATGATTTGTTCTAGAAAAGGAATTTATTGTTAACAGAGCTTCCCATCTAATATCTTGTAAATTTCTAGGTTGTGAACCGCTGATACAAATGTATAATATCCTTCTGAAGGCTCCCGGTGTATATGGAGCACGGTTCAGTGGTGCAGGATTCCGAGGGTGCTGCATTGCGTTTGTTGATGCAGATAAAGCTGTAAAAGCTGAGTCGTATATCAAGAATGAGTATCCTAAGTTCCAACCAGAGTTGGCAAGTCAGATGAACGCGGAGACTGTTTTGATATGCAATGCCGGTGACTGTGCTCGAGTAATATGAATGGAGGAATATCTTTTGAAAACTGCCTAGAATTGTATTCTGGGGATTGATTGTTTCTTTTCATTCTAGTCATTGATCGACTCAAAAATTCCCACGTTAACAGCATCCCACTACGTTTGTAATAGAACTTTACTCTGCCGAGAAATGTTGCCAAAATTCATTTTTCACTGGAAGTTTTTAGTTTCACCAGTCAACTTAAGCTTAGATGGAACTGAAATTACGAAATGATCTTGCAATATATTTGTTCCCCCAGCACACTTTTAGGATATAACTCGATGTTAGTCGTCCCCTTCCATGTACAGAACAATAGTCCTTTTGTTCCCAATAGGTTGAGCTGTAGGTGGCATAAACATCAACTGCTGGGAGTTACTAAGAGTTGGGGTGGATGCACAGGGGTTGAACGATGAATTAGACAGGTTCGTCCCAATGGTCATTGGTTTAAGTATGTTATCGGGGCAACTTCACACCGTTAGGCTGTCGATACAAGATGCCAATGTGCAAGAATTATGTCGAACACAGTGAGATAATTATACATAAATGACGATTGAATTGGATTTTGAACAAGGCACAAACCGTAGGGCACCATGTCAAGCCACACGTCTGAGGAGCCATAGCCTCACAAAGAAATTGTGTAAAAACCAGTACGTAAAAAAATTGATTAAAGCAGCAAGTAAATATAATATCTTCATCTTTCCAATGCCGGTGAAAACATAAACATATTTCTATCAGTGTGAATCAAGTAACATCGGTTACAGAATAACTTTATATGTGTTGAGAGAACATAATGGAGATTGAAGAGCTGCTTCAGAATTAAATTCTACACAGCCATGAAGAACACGATGTAATCTAGTAGTTAATTACTATCTTTTACAATCAATGCTGTAATGGTATGCGACTACATGCATGTAATGTACATGCGACAACTTGGATATATGTTTCAAGTTTTAGGCTTCTTGTGGGAGACACTATCTTCAGGCTCGGACTTGCGCTTCATATTCAAGAAGTGCTCAACCTAAAAGGAAAACAATTAAGCAGAGGGAGCAAAAGATCTAGAGTGAACGAGGTTATCTTCCCAGTTTGCAACTTCGACCTCATGAAAAGAAAATAACTAACTAGAAATCGAGAATCCACAAAATCTTGTAAACAAGTTACCTTCTTATCTCCAAGCATGGGGGTCAAGCCTCCAGAGAAGTCCTTCTCGACAGTAGCAAATCCACTTCTGGGATCACTAGTTTGCCTGAAATCATAAAATTTAGATGCCAACGGAAGTGAAGACGGATTCAAAATAATGGCGAGCTCATCTTAAAGATGACCAACTGCATTAAGAACACGACACATTTCCCCGTTCATAAAATGCAGCACCATTGTTACGAGAAATTGACTCCATCCAGCAAATAACAAATGGTTTGGTTGGTATAATTGATTACCAAGCACACACAAATGTGAAGAACAAAATACAAGCACATGACTTGCCAATTCTATGGCATTCAAATCTCATCAGTTTTTCGTAATTATGTTTTTAACTTTATTCATTATTCCTTTGAAGATGTAACTCTTCTCATTTATTAAAAACCAAGTTAGAACAGTGCACATCCACTGCAGCTAGGTTCATTACCAATTTACCAATACAAACTGAGAAGACTATGAAACAAAAAAGTTGACAGGACCAAATTGCCAATGTAAGTCATAGATGTAAGTGGGATTTTATTTTTTCCATTTTTAAGCCAGTGCACGTGCCAGGCAGGGGGCTGATTGGCAATTCAGGGCTCAAGATCCCACTTCCTCGTCAGATCAGAAAGGCAGCAGATATAAATGTACATGAAGAAAGAAAAAGTAGAGATCATACCCAGGTTTAACATGGCCACTGAGAACAAGATAGGGTGTCTTCAATTGAGCTTGAGCCTCCCTCATTCTCTCCACAGAATGAGATGGTGTATCTGCATTTTTCATCTGCTTTATCTTCAGCTCCTCCTGATATTGCCGAATGCGCTTTTCTTGTTTCATTTTTCCAGGCCCCTTTCCGTGGAATTTGTGCGAGAGCAGCCGAAAGGCTTCTTTTGGTGTCAACTGTGCAGAGAAAAAGCAGAACTCCATCAAAACTGTAATTTATCATTGACATACTTCCTTTAAATTCCACTGCTATTAAGTGATTTGATGTTATGGATGACAGAATGAAATTCAACAAAAAAAGAATTTGAAACCTCACCACTGGGTAAGGAGACACGGTGTCAAAATCTCTGACAAACTGAGTTACAAAAATTCTTTATCCTAACAGATGTCAAAATCTAACCTATTTATTTCCAATACTTCAACAAGGTGCGAATATATTGGTCAACTAACAATTACATATCAAACAGTACCATTTATTTCAAAAAGTATGGCATATCTAGAACATAATTTAACCAGTCATTCTAACAAGTAAAATTTTCCTGGCTAAAATGAAAACTGTCTCCGGTAAAACAAATTTTCAAATATGGCCATTTAGTCCTGCAGAATGACTAGTGCCTTCCATCAAAATGCCTTCGAGAAAAATTGCCGAGGAAGCCTAAAGTGTCAAAATGGACAAGAAACTCTATCAACTTTGTCTTGATTGACGAGAATGCCTAGAAGCTTCAAAATTCGAGCAAAAAGGAAGAGAGAATGTTTAAATGGACTAGAAATTTTTGTCAACTTCGCATAGTTTGATGAGAACGTCTAGATGTTTTGAAAATCATGCAAAAAAGGGAGTGTGTGTCTAAATAGAACAAATTATTCTTATCAACTTTGTCTAGTTTGCGATAATGCCTAGATGTTTCGAATTCATGTTAAAAGGAAGAGGGAGGATTTGGTAACACTGTTGAAGAGAGAAGGGTACATTAATAAAAAATTCAGCAAATGGACATTATTAAGAGACCCAAAGTAGTGGACACAACTAATTTTCTATCTGTAAAAGTGTACTACGGAGGAATTTCCTTCCAAAGCATTAGTCTGTAAATGATGAATTTATGCAACTAAAGAATGTTACGGACGTAAGACTAAATAAATTGAAGAGTAAATGACTCATGTAGGGAAGCCCACTTACAATTCGTCCATACTCATCTGTCCTCTCAATGCGTATTTCCTTCGCTTTATCGTCATCATAAATCCCAACAAGTTTGCTTTTCTTCTTGTCCATATTTCGTCCACCCCATTCAACGGTTTCCTTGAGCGTCCCTCGATCTTTAAGAAGTTTGAGTGCCCCCGAAAGACCCTTTCCAACAGTGGATTCATGAATTGTTTCATCAGGAACGACCTCCTCTTCCTCCTCAGCAGGAGTCTCGTCTTTCATTGTCTCTTCCACCTCTGTCCATCCACCATCATCCTTTTTCTCCTGATCAGATGTGCTCGGCGCCACATCTTCATCCATAAAAACATCTTCACTCTCAGGTTTTTGTGCTTCTGTAATAGCAAAAATAAACATTAAAAACACGAGAAAAATGAAATGTAGAATTCCTCGCTATTTCAGCCACAATAAACATAGAGAGCTTAGAGAGTACTATATAGTGAATGAATATGAAGATGTCTACTTACCCAATGAGAATCAGAAGACACCATAAAACATATAAAATGCAAATCTACCACATAAACTGACGTGAGAGGTGCAAACAACAGAAAGAGAAAAAGGCATACAAGAGATGCAATCTTATACACCTAACAATTATAGTAGATGAAAGCAAAGACGTCCATTTGAAAGAATGTCAAATCAGGGGTATTTTATGACAGCCTAGTTTAACAAAAGGATTCATAGCTACTATTTGTAGTTAACTATATTTGGCATCCAAGAGAGGAATACAAAGCCACGGTGTGTCTTTTTTTAGTACAACATTTAATATTTGAGACACTCACGATGGTATTAAATAATAACCAGCCCCTCAGCCACCCCAACTCCCAACCCAGAAAAGAAAACTCAAAAACATAATAAAAGAAATAAAAGAAAAAACTGATTGCAACTAAGAGTAGGATTACAACATTGCAAAAGAAATGTAATAGTTAAGGGTAATACAAAAACACAGGACTCTCAAATATTACCTTCATCAAGCTGAAGACCCCAGACAAATTCTTCCATCTCCGTGAAGACAACCTTGTTCTCTTGTGGCTCTCCAGACCCAGAAGTTTGGTTGTCCACAGTTGAATCATTGGCACTGGAGGTAGCAATTTGGGCTACCACCTGCGGACCAAATTTTTCTTTCTCATCTTGTTTTTTCAAAGCTAATTTTCTCGCCCTTTCTAATGATTTCCTGAGCTCATCATCATCATCATCAAACACAGGAGCATCAACTTCTTCGGGCTTCATGGTATGTGTTTGTCCTTGTCGAAGTGCTTTAGATGCCTCGTCTGCTCTAGAATATGCAGACTGGTAAGCATTGCTTCTCATCTCAGCTTCAGATTTCTCTTGTTCCTCCCTGAGATTCCGCCTTCTGCCATCATTTCGTGAACCAAGATCCTCAGCACCCAATCCAGCAGAAATAGCCTCTGCTTCAAGAGCATCCAAGTCCATTTTCTCCTTCTTCCTCAAAGATTTCTTTTTCTTAGGCTTTTTGAATTTAAGCATTTCTTCTTGGGTATAATAATCTGTTGAGATCTTCCCAGTTGAATTCAGATCTTGAACATTATTACTTGTAGAAACCCCCTGTAATCTTTTACGAAGCTGGCAATAAATAAAAAAACTCGTGTCAAACAACATAATTCTAATTTGTATTATTGAAAACAAGGACATCCGCAAAGATAACTTGCCTCTTCCAGTTTCTTTTCTGCTTCACCAGCAAAATGTCCACTTGCATCAAGAGTTACCCCCTGAAACAAGAATCAAGACAGTAAATTCAAAAAACACACAAAAAGACAAGTTCATTCAAGTTGAAGTGATAACAAATCAACCTCATCAGCGACTGGATCATCATATTGGGGAAGTATTTTCTTCTCGGCATCAAGCTCATCATTAAACCTAATATTAAACCATGAAAGGGAAAGTTACTCATATGGCTTCTAGAGATACTGTAAAGAAATGCATGCGGATAATCTTACTTGTCATCATAAATTCCAGTTTTCTTCTTTGCAGCCTTATAAGCTTCATCCCTCCGCATTTGCTCTCCCATTTCCACATTTTCAAGCATATCAATCTCTGGTATATACAATGTAATGTCACCTTAGGAAATCTGAGTCCAGAAAATACCCCAAAGGATGAAAAAAACTAGAGAGTAAAAAGGCTGAGAAGGAAAGGAAAACAACATCCACAGGTTACCTTGATTGATATCACCGTCAGTAAGTATACTCTGATCTTTAAGGGTCAATACAACTGCTCCACCCTCAAGTACTTTGTCGAGCCCGTGAAGAATTTTGACCCCACCAAGGTTCTCTGCTAACAGATAGTGAAGTCAAAACTTCAGCTAATTTGATGTAGATATTATAAAGATAAGCCAGAAAAAAGGGGAAAAAAATGAAACTCAGTCGATGGTTCCCCAAATAATTTAATTATTTCAGGAATAGAAGAACTCACACTAACATACATATCTCTCCCCATATCAAATACACAAAATTGTATAAAAATATCAAAATGGTGCAGCTACATTGTGTCACAATCATAACAAGGATTCCAGATGGATAATGTATTGATCCAATAAATCATATTCAAAAGAACATAATTGCAGTTAATAATTTCCAAAATCAAGAATTAGATGGATGAAAATCAATGTAATCAAATCAAATGCATGCTAAAATAATGTAAAACATTATGAAATGGTTTCTAATTATAATTGTTAGTGTGTGCGTGAGTTAAAAGGGAGTATACCAGTGTTATGTTGCTGTGCTGCCTCGTCTTCACTTTCTCCTTCATTGATGTTATCCTGTGGCATGTAAGAAAAATTTAGCATATTTTCAACAAAATTTTAAAATAAATTAAGTTCCTGTTTAGCCTCTATTTTCTAAAATTCCTTTTTTTTTCCTCAAAACACATTTCATAGGACTTTTATCAACTTTTCAAACACACATCTCATCAACTTATATCAAAATCAAGTAAATTTGGATTTTAGCTAACCAAAACAAGGGGCTAAATATAGTCAAAGGATAACCTTATCTCCTTTTTTAGGTATTAAACAAAAATAAACACTAAATTTAAGACGAACAACCTGCTCCTCAAATATTTTTGAAAGCTGCAAGGCTTTCTCCTTTTCAGCACTTCTTCTCTCTTCAAGCTTTCTACTCTTGTCTACCCACGCTAAAACCTCAGACTTTTTCTTCAATCTTTCTTCCCTCATTCTGCAATAAAATGTAATTAGCGATACTAACCACAATAAAACCGCAGAAGAATAATGACTGGTTGCATATAGTTCACAAATTGGAAGCTAATTCTGATTAACTTTATTCTCAATGGATTAAGTTGGAGTGGTACTATTCACATTTCAAGTTTGTTTCCAATAAGAAAAGGTACAGAACAACTGTCTACCCCCTTCATGTTGAAAAACTGCAACTGATAAAATTTGGGGCAACCCATTGAAATCTTTCTTTACAATACCAGATGTAAATTGTTGAAGTGGAAATGAATAGCATTTGCTTAAATGCAGTATTTTATAGAGGGATTACTAATTTTGACAGAAAAATCATGGTTTAATATCAGAAAGTACTCGAAAAACAGAAAATACACAATATTTTTTATCAAATTAGGAACCTAAATAAGAGTAACATACAGATATTATTAAAAAAGAAAGTAATGCTGCTATTAATGAGGGGTGGGATAGCATAGATTTAGAGACTAAGAATCTTTTCGTAGAAATTTACTCACTTTGAAATGCGATCCTCCAACTCAGATGCTGGTTGGAGAGATCCAGCAGCTTCAGCCTCGACATTTTTATTGCTCTCAAGAACTTTGGAGTTGTTCTCATCTAAATAATCCATTTCCTCCTTAGTGATATGCTTATCACGAGAATAATCAGTTTCTATCCTTGGGTTATCATCCTTCTCCAAATCCTTGCTCCGATCATGACTCTCATCCTTACGTTTACGACTGCTTCTATCTCTGGCCCTTGCCCTTGCCCTTTCCTTGTCTTGGTCTGCCAGTTTTACCTTCTCCCTAGTTCTCTCCCTTCCCTTCTCTCTATCAAATGCTTCTTTACTCAAGTCCATGTCATTTTCCCTCTCCCTCTCCCTATCTCTGTGCTTTTCTCTCTCCGTCGTCCTCTCCCTATCTTTATCCTTCTCTCTGCTCTTATCTTTTACCATCTCTTTATCTAGTCCTCTCTCACCGTCCTTATCCAATACTTTCTCCCTCTCCCTCTCTTTTCCCTGGTCCTTACGGTCTTTATCTCTCTCTTTGTCCCTGAGCTTGTCACGATCAGCATCCTTTTCCCGTAACTTGTTCCAGGTTTTGTCCTTTCCCCGCTCATCTCTGTCCTCCTTCCTCCTATCCCTACTGGATACTCGCTCTTTCTCTAAATCTTTGCCCTCTTTCTCCATTTCTTTCAAAATATCACTCTTTGACTTGTCACGATCTCTACTCCTATGCTCTTTCCGACCACTGCTTTTGCTTTTATTGCTTAGATACTTGTCTGACTCTCTTAATTCATCAGATATATTTTCTTCCATATTGTAATACGCACCATCCCACCTCTCTCTCATAGGTGGATCATCTTGATCCCTCATCTCAACACTTCTCCCACGCCTTGATTCTGCCAAATCTACCCCCATTGCAAGAACAAGCCAAAGAGATTATTGATTGGTTCAATCTATCTATATAATCTGAAAAATCAGTATAAAATATATCAGAACAAATCAAATTAGTTTATTTCATTTACATCAACATCAATGCTATATGAATGCATGATGCCTGCACAAAATATTTTCAATTGAAGTCTTACAATGAGCTAACATTTAAATGATAATGTAACACAACCATATAAAGTAAAGGTTGTCACTTCTGTCAACTTTTTACACTTGTTTAGCTTTTTAGACTATATTTCTGAATTAAGAACAAAGAAAAAGAGAACATAAATAAAAGAGAAATCTAAAATACACAAACGTGAATCTAAAAACCTAACCACATACCAACTAGTCCACTCGTTTAAAAACCAGGATCCAATTACAATTAACCTAATTTCCTTAATTAAATAAATAAAATTATAAGTAAAATCAATCTCTTCACAAACCCTAAAATGCAAAATCTGTAAAAGAAGTCCTTAATTTCTCGACTAAACTCCATCAGAAGACAAATGTATAGCCTCCCTCGCCCGCCTAAGCACCAAGCTAAAAATTTTTATGGAGTAAATTACCTGCAGTACTATATAGGTTACCTCGTGTCCTGCGGATTAACGAAGACGAGAAAGGGGGGAAGTGGAAGAGTCTGAAGTGTATAATAATATGCGGGAACAATGCATCCGGTTTTTAGTAACACCATTTCAAAATTTTAGTAAACACTATTTTCAAAACGATATAGATTTTAAATTTCACAAATCAGGTTTCATTAAAATTTATTGTGATTTAATTAATTAATTATATATTTTATTAATAAATATATCAACGTCACAAATATATGAAATTTGGTCACAATTCAAAAATTTTAAGGTCACGATTCAAAAATTTTATAGGTCGCAATTAGTTTATCGATCATAAATTAAAAATTTAAAAATCACAATTTGTTCATGGATCACAAATCACAAAATTTATGAGTCATACAATTTATTTTATGGTCACAAAATATCAAATTATAGGTCACAGATTACTTTTATTGATCATAAATTAATAAATTTGTAGGTCATACAGTATTTATTGATCACAATTTATTCTTTATTGGTCACACACACACCAACCAATTTATTGATCACAATCAACAAATCATCTGTGACCACCACCAATACAACACCACC
>CAIGRK010150058.1:0-11027 GCA_903798315.1 Fraxinus greggii
CGTACTATGAATCATAAAAAATAAGAGATGTCAATTAATATGTAAGTATTGGTTCTCAAATCTTCATCACTCGATATCATGCCAACTCTTGAATGATGCTAAGCTTGCCGACGAATCGTTTAAGTCGTAGCAAATCTTGATTCTTATAATTAATATAGTGTTTGAGGAAAGGGATACATTTTTTTTTCTCTCTTTTTTTCCACTAAGCTACATATTTGTGTATTGGTCCCCCTCAGTTGATTACGTTTTTTTTTTTTTGTCTTCTCCATTCGGATTATTTATAATGAAGTCATTATCAGATTAAGCAAATTCAAATTGACTAATGAATTAATTATCCAAATACTTGACTAAAGAGTTTATGTAAACATTAATTATCAAAAGTTTAATAGTAAACCAATTTAATATTGTCATTTGACGTTCTAATCTTGGAATCAACTATAGACGATGCAGATGGACAACATGGCTCCATAGCAATGATCTTTTTCAAATATTTCTCTATGACAATCAAGTTATAATGATAATATAAAATTGATTTATTAGTAGAAATTAATCAAATGACAAAGAAGGCGATGTATGCATCTTCTATTTTTATTTTTATTTTTCCTATATCTTTCATACATAAGATATGAATCAATATTTATAGAGATAAATGTATCTTAAAAATCAGCTCGGGCACCAGGGACGGAGGGACTGGACCGGGATACAACCACTGAAATTTTTTTGGTAGGAAAAAAAAAATTTATGTAAAAAAATAAATCATGTGTAATTTTACTACTATTTTTTTTTTTTACGTATTAGTACAGTTTGTAATCCGATCCTGAATCCGTCCCCATCGGGCACGGATACAAAATAGTAATATATCAAGGATTAAAGAGTCAAATTAATCAGGTTGAATCGATGACCCAAAAAATAAATAAATAAATAACTGTTTTCGTTTCACTTGGTTTCTTGGTGAACAAGATTGTTTCAAGACCCGATTATTTATTTTTTAAATATTCAGTTTTCTACATGGAATCGGACCAACTTTTATGTGGGAGACTGCCCTTTTGTATGTTCTCGCCGCCACTGTTACCCTGAGAAGATTTTTATCTTGAAAGAAACATCAACGAGATTGCAATTGATGGACGGGGACATTGTAGAATCAATTAAATATGAAAGACGAATGCATTTGGCCTGCCTAAGTCCAATATTAATCTATAAAGACAATAATATGTCATATATATAGCCAATAGATTGAAAAAAAGAAAAAAAAAATTAGACATTTAATTATTTGATAAACAAATCTCGAAATAAATTGATTCTTCCACTCGATGGTATGCTATCAAAATAATGTAATGTGGTCCTCTCTATTAAACAATCCTCGATTAGATTGATTTGTGACCTTCAAAAATCTACTATGCAAAATTTGGCGACCATTGATGGAGCCAAAAGTTTGTTATCAAGTTAGTGTCATGATAATATAAGCAATTATATTAATTAATTATTGTCCTGATGGTTTAATATTTTCTTTGTTATTATTATTTGCCCTAATCGTCGCTTAGAAAATAGAATACACAAAAATGATTGGCTTTTGTGATTATGCCCACAATTTTGTTTTCTTTGTTTTCACCTATTATAAATTGTAAGCTAATTTGTCCCCATTTTACTTGGGAAAACAAGTATATTAATTCTTTAGTACAATTATCAAATTATTCCAAGAAATAAATTATTATGTTTGCTTTCAAAATCAGTTAGGAAGTTTTGTCAAATAAAATTATTTACATGTGGAATTCGTCTTTCAGTTGTTTCTTGCAAGACTCCAAGTTTTATGACTTATTCATAATTATTTAAACAAAATGAGAGAAATTTTAAATTTGTGTGCCCCATACAAGATTTTTAATTTATATTATGATAAAAAAAACAATTATTCATTGACATATATATGTTTTTTGTGGCGTGTAAATTGGTTGCATTTAGAAGTTCAACTTTCACTACATCTACAGATCCACACTATATATAATGCAGTCGTGCTATCTTGAATAATTATTACAATTATATAAATTTCAAAATTTTAAAGGTAAAATCCGTTTTGAGTAATAACTACAAGACATATAGAATAACATGGTTTGAGATGAAAATATAACACAAATCGTCCAAATCGAACCGTGTTCACTCGTAGTGAAAACAATAGTTAAAATTTTTCCCTTATTTTTAACCTATAAAAAGGACTCACTGAAGCCTAAACATTTAGGAGAACGGTCGAACTGCGAAGACCCAAATAAAGGGCAGAGCTTATTAAGCCCCAATTTGATTTTCATTATTTGGTTAAAACAAAGGTTTGAATAATGATTTTTAGAGAATGTGCAATTAAAAAGTTAAAAAAAAATGTGTTTACGTACAAAATGTTTTATTGTACAAATGTATGGTGGAAAATGAGTATATATAGAAAAATAATAGTAGTCAAACAAAGGCTAAATTACAACAACCCGAAATGTGCCGGACCCAAAATATCAATATTGAAGGCCATTGGGCTTCCAATCAGTGTTTGAGCCCAAAGTTAAATGGCCTCACCACATGACTAGGGCCAATAGTAAGAAACTCGACAGCCCAATCAAACCATGATTTGTCATTTTCAAAATGTAAAAGAGAAAATTATACCACATGCCTCATTTTTTTCGAAAAAATAAAATAAACTAAAATAATTATAATAATTATAATAAATAAATAATCAAAACATACCCTCTTTTTAATATAATTTACCCTACTTGAGAAAGTACTTAATTAAAACCACCATATTTGTATTGTATAAAGAGTAATGTTGTGTATCAAGCACCAATTTAGGTGGTAACTGGATGACATTAAATAACAGATTCACTTAAATAAAATATCACGATATTTGACTGATAGTCTAACATCACTAGTGTTGATAGCATCATTCATTGTATAAATGATTTACAACCCTTCAAAGGACAATGCTATGCTGTGTGAACGAAAAATCTATACAGATAGATTAAATCCCAATTCTAAATTTGAGTACGGTGATGTTCGACGATGAAAATGTGGTAATTTTCTCCATTCTCATATATGAGTTGTGGGGATGTTCGGCGATAAAAATGTGGTGAGGTTGAGGCAGTAGATATAATAGCAGTGGTTGGCTAGATGGTGGTAATCTTATGGTAACTATTGTTGGTGCTGATGATGGGGATTGTTTGTGGTGGATGGTGATTGGATGCAATGACTATTTCTTTAAGGCTTGGGTGTTACTTTGTACTTTGATTTCAATTTGGATAAAATAAGGCAACATACTAAGTTACTTTGTAGAAATAAATCAATGTCGTTATCATACAAGTAACAAAGACTGTAATATAAGATTTTTTTTCCCATACATAACATGTAATCCATCAAATCTTTTGTACTATTGTCATGGTGATTGCTTCAAACCATACAAAGATCTTTTCAACTAACAAACATGTTTAGTTTTAGATTTATCAATAAAATCAGATGGTTGTTTCATATAAATCACTTCATCAAGATCACCATGTAAAAATATAGTTTTTACATCCATTTGTTTAAATTCAAGTTTATAAGGAGCAACAAGAGCTAACATAACTCTAATAGTAGTATACTTAATCACAGGAAAGAAGATTTCATTATATTCTATGCCTTCCTTTTGTGTAAAACCTTTTTGCAACTAGTCTAGCCTTAAATCTTGTAGGCATCTTCTCAATATTACCCTCCTTAATNCATCAAGATCACCATGTAAAAATATAGTTTTTACATCCATTTGTTTAAATTCAAGTTTATAAGGAGCAACAAGAGCTAACATAACTCTAATAGTAGTATACTTAATCACAGGAAAGAAGATTTCATTATATTCTATGCCTTCCTTTTGTGTAAAACCTTTTTGCAACTAGTCTAGCCTTAAATCTTGTAGGCATCTTCTCAATATTACCCTCCTTAATACTAAAAATCCACTTGCAATCAACGAGGGATTTACCTGTAGTTTTAGGAACTAATGTCCAGGTTCCATTTTTAATCAAAAAGTCTATTTCATCATTCATAGCAGCCTGCCAGTCCTTTGATTGCTAGCATGAAATAACCTTTTCATAAGATTTTGGCTCTCTAAAGACTAGGTCTTGATAAGAAAACAAAGCAAAATATAGGTAATCTCTATACATAACAGGCTCTCTTATATCTCTCCTAACTCTATCTCTTGTCAATTGATAATCACTTACATCACTCACTTGTTCTTCTAAATTTCCTTGAACCTCACCACCATCTTCTCCAACATCTAAAAAATAAGTATTTTCAGGTTCATTATCAACATGTTCAGAATCAACAAATTCAGATGGCATACTAAGCTCCACTTGTAGCTTGTTTTTATCTCATTCTTTCTCTTTAGGTAGTCTATTAGGCTCATTATCTTTCAAACAAGGCATGTTAAACCCATCAAAAGTAACATCCCTACTTGTGATGATCTTAGAACCACAAGACTCTTTACTCCAAAGCCTGTAACCTTTAACCCCATCAGGATAACCCAAGAAAACACATTTTGGGACATAGGTTCTAATTTTCCTATATTTTGAAGAGAATAGGCTACACATCCAAAAATTCTCAGATGTGAATAGTCAAGGACTGTTCCAGTCCATTGCTCTTCAGGTGTTTTATCATGTAGAACACTTGAATGGGTTCTATTAACAATGTAAGTGGTTGTCATTAAGGCTTACCCACATAAGGTTTTAGGTACACCTGAACCAACCAGCATGCACCTCACCTTATCTAACAAAGTTCTATTAATCTTCCCAGCTACTTCATTCTAGTGGGGAGTATAAGGAGTTATTTTATGTCTCCTAATCCCATGTTCAGTACAAAACTGATCAAACTCACCATTACAAAACTCAAGACCATTGTCAGTCCTAAGAGTCTTTATTTTCTTTCCACTTTGGTTCTCTATTAACACTTTCCAAGTTTTAAAATTCCCAAAGGTTTTAGATTTATATTTTATGAGGTAAACACAAACCTTCCTAGAATAGTCATCAATCAAAGAAAGAAAATATCTATTTTTCTCCTTGAGAGATGGAGGATGAAGGCCCCTATAAATCAGAATGTATATATTTAAGAACGGAGGTAGATTTATGTTTTCCAATGTTAAAATGTAATCTGTGCTTTTTTCCTAAAGTGCAATTTTCACAAAAGGGAACTCTAGATATAGAGTCCTTCCCAAAAACTCATTTATTATGAAGGATATGTAGGCCTTTTTCACCCACATGAGCTAATCTCTTGTGCCACTTTAGAGTGGCATCAAGTTTAGCATTGGAAGACTCAGCCATGTAATCAACTACAGCACTAGCCTTAACTACATAATCCCATTTCTTTTAACACATTTAAACATCACAAGTGATCCTCTCATAACCTTCAACAAGCGATCACCAACCTTACCTTGTAAACCTAAATCATCCAAGTTTCCCATTGAAATCAGGTTCCTGTTCAATTTAAGGATATATCTTACCCTTTCAAGAGTAAAGATATACCCATTTCCAAATTTAAATGTCACATTTCCAATGCCTTCAACTCTGCAGGCAATGTTGTTTCCCATAACAACCTCTTTACAATTAATCTTCCTAAAGGAGTCAAACCAACTCATTTTAGGAGTCATGTGGAAGGTGCAACCAGAGTCCAAGATCCATTCTTGGATCTGATTTCCTTCATTAACAACATTGGCAGAATCGCAATCAGATAAAGGTTTAGTCACCACATAGACATCAACAATATTAGAATCAGTAGGTTCAACTACATTTCCTTCATCAATACCTTTTCCTTTCTGTTCATTTTTCTTTTTATAACAATCTTTTATAAAGTGTCCAATTTTCCCACACCCATAGCATTTCTTATTTCTAGTCTTTGACTTAGACCTGCCTCTACTCTTAAACTTCTTTTTATTATTGTTTTCCCAATTATTAAAACCTTCCTGGTTTCCGCTAAACATGTTCTGCGTCCTTCCCTGAACAAATAGAGCCTCAGCCCACCATTCCCCCTCTTAGACCTGAGTTCCATCTCTCTACTTCTCACAGAGTTTATAACCATCTCAGGTGTAAGGGTATCTCTACCATATTTTATGGTAGCCTTAACCTCTCCATAGGTATCAGGAATGTCATTCAATAACACAAAAGTCTTATATTCATCAGAGACTTTATCACTAGTATTGGTAATATCTTGAACCAACTTATTGAAGGTATCAAGATTGTCTTCTATATCCTTAGAAGTGTCTAACCTAAAGCTGAAGAATCTCTCCAATAGAAACAACTTATTGGGTAAGGACTTAACTAGGTAAAGCTTCTCTAACTTATCCCATAATGCCTTAGCATTCTCTTGCTTTCCTACTTTCCTCAAAACTTGATCAGATAAATGCAAAATCATAGAAGTATAAGCAAGTTCATCAGCTTCATTTATCTGATCAGTTGTCATAGTTTCAAGAAAATTTTGTGTTATTGCCTTAGAAATATTTTGGTGAACTAAAACAAGTTTCATCTTTTGTTACCAAATGGAAAAATCTCATTTTCCATCAAAAACACCAAATTCAAAAGTATTTGTGATACATTATTATTCAGAAATAACACAAAGTATTTCAAAACTTTAAAACTATAACAGCTGATACACTTAAGAAAAATAGTAGATTGATCTACACGAACAAGGGAAATAGGTCACAGAGGATAAGCAGTAATCAAATATCACAGTTATTTTAAATTTGCAAAAGAATTCAAAACAAATAACACAATTCAGAATCAAGAAAGTAAGAATCAGAATCAGGTTGAACAATATGCCAAAAAAACCAGAATAAGGTGAACCAACTGCAGTCACCCCAAGAATGATCAAATTCACCAGGATTTCGTGAGTTTCTTATTCTCAGGTTAAGGCAAAATTTAATGACTAAATGTGATTACACTAAAATACACAGTAGGAATGAATATGCAGACACAAGGGTGGGGAACATCAGTGTTAGAAAAATGCAAACTAGAGGGGTGGTCCAAGATTAACAACCAACAGACAAACCACATTGCAATAGGGAGGATCGAAGGTCACAAAAAAGGGGTGGTGTCCCACCAAATAACCATAAAGGACATCAAGAACCAAGGAAATCCTTATATATAGGGTTTCTTGTTCAAACCAAACCAAGAGATCACGAACACCAAACACCTCTCTCAACCAAAACTCCAGATCAGTACTCACAAACCCCAAATCGAAAGAAAACTAGAACTAAGGTTCCCTGATTTTCAGGTTATCGAAGATCGAAGATCGAAAACTGAAAATTAATTTTCCAGCCTCCAAAACTCGATCGAAAACTCAAAATATAGCCAAGAGAGGCTCTGATACCACTGTTATACAAAACTCAATCGAAGACTCAAAAATAGGTACCCTTCTGTTTCAACACCGTGAAGCCCAGATTCATGCAAAAACCCTCACGATACACAGTAAACGTGAAGCTTCTTTTATGGACCAGAAGAGCTTAACACTACCAACAACAACACTTGATCTTTTTACCTAATTTCACATAGAAATCACACTCAAGAAATAGATTCAAGAAATCCTCACAGCAGAAGAAGATGATGATGAAAAGAGAGAACACGGAAGTCTCTAGAAACCCTCGAGAAATAGAGAGAGAAAGAATGAATGAATTAGAAAACTATTCGAATACCACAAAATATCAAGGCATCGAGATTGGTAACAACTCATCTAATGGCCCAGAGAAACTAACATTTTTAACAATGGAAGAACAAGTAAAGTTGCATTAGCCAAACACATTTTTCTTACTAGACTGGGTATTGGGCTTCACTGGGCTCACTTCAGTTGAATAATGGGCATTAGTATTGGGCCAAAGGCCATATCATCATTGCCTTAAGTGGGCTGGGATGGCATCACAACCTCACAGTAATTAGAGAAGAACGTGAGTGATAGCAAAAAAAATGTACTCAGATTTGACTACAGCCAAAAGGGTTGCTTTTTCATATCCAAAATCAAATACTTACTACAAAATCGTTGAAAATGCAGTCTATAAATGGGTGGGTCAATGGTTGGGTAAGTAACCTTTCTGGGCCTTAATTCAATAGGCTAAAAGTTGAGAAATTTATAAATTTTAAACTTTTTGAATCGGCATTATTGGAGAAATCGGTTCCAGGTCTCTCGGTAATGTATAAATTGGTCAATTGATCGATTCTTTATCAATTTTAAATTAAATGGATTTTAAGCTTAAATTGAATTGAATTTTAGATCGGTTGCCAATTTTTCTGGTTGAACGGGCCGATCTAGTTCGATTTTAATGACATTGCATTTTTTAGCCATACATTTCGAGGAGCAAACAAGTAATACCCACCCACCACTAATTTTATATATTTATAGCCTCTATCTCATTTAGATAAAAATTTGATTATTAGTGATTTTGATAAAAGTTGGTGAAATGTATGATTGACAAGTTGTAGATCCCATCAAATATGTGATTACAATTAATTGTTGACTTTAACTTAAATTTTAGAGTAATGTTATTCATCATCATTAGTATTAAGCACCAGTTTAAGTAGCAACTACATGACATTAAGTGATTGGTTTACTTAAATGCAATATCGTTTATTTAATTGAACTTATCAAGTATGTTCACCTATATTGGTACTAGATAGCATTATTTAAAATTTTAATCATTTTTAGCTGAATCAAATAGGAACATAATTTAAACAGATTATAAACACATTGCATGCATGCTTTATGTCAATATATACCGTAAAAGTAATTCTTATAACAAGTATTTATATATATGAACTAAAATAAGAACCAGGCTACTTACTCCCATCAAACGGGATATAGATCTATACCTCTCATTTCATGCCTAACTCCTCTATACCACATTCTTCCTAATTCGTTATCTACCAATGCATCATCATTAATATCACTATCCGCTTCACATTCACTAGCAAAATCCGCTCTATGATCCCGCCTACCTTGCCTCCTTGTGTTAGGAACTTCTCTAGGTAGTTCACTACACAAATTAGAAAGCAATGTGTCTTGTCTCTTCATCCACGCCTCTTACCTATCCATTCTATCTCCCATATCATCAAACAACCTTTCAAATCATCGTATCATCTCCTCTGACATGATGTATTGTCTATTCTTCCTGCTTGAAGTAGAATAGTCTCTGTCAGACATCCTAAATCTAGTTTAAAATTTGTTTCACGTGTGCACACTCATGTATCACTCAATTTGACTTTTTCTCTCTATTAATCTCACTACTGTATTTTTTCACTCAATTCTTTCTTGCAAGTGTTTCAAAGAATTAATTTGATCTCAATCATAATTAACCATTGTGGAGTCCAAACAATGAATTGAGTAAGGAAAGTGATTTATAATGATTCAATAAAGTAGGAATTTGAACTTTGAATGAAACTCTAAAGATAAATCCAAGAAAGTATTTCTTGAATTCGAATTGGATACTTTTGAATTTGAGATTTTTTTTCTTTACTAAAAAATGAAATTGTACACTGCTCGCTGTTTTCCGAATTTTTTTTTTTTTGCTTGTAAATCAACTAAATACTAGCAAAAGAAACAAAAATTAATTTGGATGCTAAATTAACACACAAACAAGTTTTGAATTTTTATAGATTGTGGACGAAAAAAATTGAAGAATATGAAGAACCCGGGGAATGAAAAACAAAGACTTAAACAAAAGAAAAAAAAAGAAAGATATAACCTTGATTTTTGAAGTATTGCTCTGATACCAATTGATGCGAACCCACGACAAATTAGAACAAATCCAAGAAAGCCAATAATCAACATTTGAAAAGCTCGACCTAATAAATTATTGAACCCAAGAACCAAGACAATCGCTAACAATATATTGATCACATGATCACAAAACTTATAAACTTTACTTATATTGTAGAACGCCAAAAGAATTTAATTCTTAATAAGTTTAAAATTAATTCAATTAAGAATGAAATGACAGTAATATGTAGGGATGGCAAAATGGCTCGTCGACTCTGGCTGCCCATGGCTCAGCCCGAAAAAGCTCTAGCCGAGCGGCTTGTGGCTCGAAACCATCGAGCTGGGACTCGGGCAGAGCTCCATTTTGGGGGCAAAGGATCTAGCCTAAGCTAGCCCGTGTCACGAGCTATTTTCTGCCCGAACGAGCCGAGCCAACTCAATCTAACTTTAAAAAAAAAAGGAAATTTAGCTGTCTATGTTTGTGTTTTGTAGGCCGTTATGTAATAAAATTGAAAAAAAAAAGAAAGAAAGAAAGAAAAAAATTGAGTCGACTCGGCTCTTAAAGGCCTTAGCCGAATGCTCAGGTCGAGCCTAAAATTTTTTGCCAAACAAAAGCTCAGCTCGGCTCTAGCAAAAAAAAAGCTCGAACCATTTTTACTTTAGTCGAGCTTGGGTTTCGTGTTTTGACTCGTTGACACCCCTAGTAATATGCCTCACAATAATCTCTCAAATTGTGTGTTATAATAAATTGAATGAGTTCTATTTATATTGAACCCATAAAACCTACTTAAAAATGTAATTAAATCTTAAAAGATATATATAAAAAAAATATCATACAAGAGTTTTAACTAAAATAGAAAATTGTGCAAAATTTGAAAATCCGCGACCATGTATGTACTATGCGGCCGCATAGTATAATTCTATGCGGTCGCATAGACCAACTAAGCTCCTCATCTGGGGTTTCGGTAAAGGGGCATTCGACCGCATGCTTTGAACAACTATGTGGTCACATAGTTGTTCTGTCCAAATTTTCCGTTCATTGCTCGAATTAAGTTGCACAAAAATTGTCCATTTGCTTGACGTGATCAACGTTTCATCCACCGTGGCTTGAGCAAGTAGTCACATTGTTTGCCCGTGACCTCGTTATTGGTCCCTCATCCATGATCGACGGATCCTTTTCCAAACTTGCCCTCGTGTCATGGATCACATCACATTTGATGCCTCTTGAATCCGACTTGGTCTTTTAGGGTTCGTGTTCTTACAATATGTAAGACACTTCCACACTTTGAAGTATCCAATGT
>CAIGRK010150205.1:0-16616 GCA_903798315.1 Fraxinus greggii
AATTGACTTGCATAAAGACTTGACTAGACCAAAAATTTATATTCCATAAAATTTCGGGGCGTTACAGCCTTCACTTGCTGGCATATATTTTTATTTTTTATTTAACCTATTCTAGCATGTTACGAAATAAATTTTAATGTCTTCATTATTTGCTATATTTGTCTTATATATGTCCTTTAACTTCCCAGCACACGGTATCACAAAGTATAGCAAAGAAGAAGTCATTTGTAATTTCAGGAGGAGTAAGCATCGTGGTTTTGTATATGGAACAGAACTTAAATAAAAGACCAGTTTGTGAGCGTTAAATAAGATCAATTAACATGGTTGTTTGAAAGTGTAAAACAATATGAGTAAACAAGCTTGCATGCCTCAGATCAGAATATAATGGCTTGCATATTTGCAAGAATGAACCTGGAGGAATCATATGATGAAGGTGTACGAATCTTTAATGTCAATGCGTAATTTTTTTTCATAGAGTAGTTCTGCCATATGTTTTTTAAGTCCCAATGAAACTCTTAGCAACAGAGGCCTTCTTTAGTGTGTGGATAACAAAGTTGATATAGTCTGCAATGTAACATTTTGTAACACAAAGCTTTAGCTCTTATCTAACCTGTTAATTTAGGTTTTAACATTTTCCAAGAAATGCTTTGTAATCTCTGTTTGTTTCAAGCCTTAAAAGATCACTTGCAGCTTTGCTTTTCAATCAGGAATATTTAATACATGCATTGACATACGATGAATTGATTTTTTGAGATCTTAGAAGTTTTGAAATGGAAATGAACTGAAAGGATCCAAGTATGCAGTATTATATATAATTATAGTTCACACATGCTAAAACTACGTCTTATCCATGAACTTAGATGATGAGAAGGCTCCCACAATGCAGGGAGTTTTTGACAGCATTCAATTGAATAAATGCCCTGGTGAAGATATGCACATAAAGGAAAGTGTACCATTAGTTCAAGATCTTAAAGAAAATGGCCAATGGGACCTGGGTTCCAATGGAGATGAGAAAAATGCAATAAGGTTCTTGAAACAGGCGCTTGAAGAAGAGCATGCTGCTGGTTTGGCTCTTTACCATGAGCTTGAAAAGGAAAGAAGTGCTGCTGCAATTGCTGCAGATGAGGCTATGGCTATGATTTTGCGCCTACAGGAGGAGAAGGCATCCATAGAAATGGAAGCTCGGCAATACCAGAGGATATTAGAAGAAAAATCTGCTTACGATGCTGAAGAAATGAACATCCTCAAAGAAATCCTGGTGAGAAGAGAGAGGGAGAAGCACTTTTTAGAAAAGGAAGTTGAAGTGTACAGGCAGATGAATTGTCTTGGAGACAAACAGATAGCTCATGATGGCGAGGAGAAATATGATCCTCAACTACCTGTTGATTCTTTGATTGATCCAAACGAGGATCCTGTTCTAATGCTACACGAACTTAGCGCTTCTATTGACAAGAAGGTAACGGTAGAAAACAAAGGTTCAGATGATAGTGTATCTACTGATAAGCAGAATTGTACACTAGTTATTGGAAATAAATCCTCAGTTCAAGGATCGTGTGGAAATGCTAGCTTCCAGAAACAAGAGGACTTAGGCAGACTACCTTTGTGGATGTCAATATGCAGTAGTGATTGCACCGTGGAGCTTCAGGAGAAAGAGATGATATCCATAGATGATAACTTGTACATGCCGCCAAGGGACCCTCAAGGAATTAATTTTCCAAAGAAAACTATCCCTTTAGTAGAGAACGAGCACAAGGGAATTGAGAACTTCAATCTAGGCCAAAATAAGATAGACACTAGTAATGGAACTGAGACAGGTGATCCTTATGATGCTCGACATTTGAAGCAGCATAGGAAAGATGCACATCATGGATTTCATGATTCATGTAATTTAGTTTTTGATAACGACTCTCATGTCTATGATGTTCATGTCATTGGCAATGGATCAAACTTATGTAGTTACGATAATGGAAGCAAAAGTGAGCAGTTTTTGGTCACTGATACTTCAGGAGCTGATAGGAAAAGTGATGTTCCCTTGGAGGCCTCTGTTGCAAAGAGAGTTGTTGCTATCACTGACTGTCCAGGTACTAGTGGTTTGAACACTGAACTAGGCATTAAGAGAAGGAGTTCAGTCATAACTAATGGGTTTCCACCAATGGGCCCAAGGTGTAAACCTTTGCTTTCAGATATGCGGAGGAGTTCCATGTCTGCTGTGGATACTGAAAGGTTAAAAATCGACAGTGAAATTATCAGGCTTCGAGAAAGATTAAGAACTGTGCAGGAGGGGAGAGAGAAACTTAGCTTATCTGTTGAACATCGTGAAAGGGAAAGAGTACAGATGGAACTTTTGGAGAATATAGCACGCCAGCTTCATGAGATTCAGCAGCTAACAGAAACAGGAAAGGCTGTGCGTCAGGCTTCTCTGCCCCCTCCATCCTCTAAGGTATAGCATTTGAATTTCACCTTTATTTGCTTTATCTGTTTAAAACATCAGATGCATAATTTGTCCGTGTCTACTTTTTGAGATTTGGGGATCTTCCATGATTTCTTCTAACTTGTCTACAGAGTATTAAAAATTGCCTAATATTAATTTACAATTTTTACATCTGATCAGTCATTTAGAAAACTTTGATTGTTAGGAGAATATCAGGATCCCTCATCTCTGTATTCTCCTCTTTCATGTTTAATCCCATGATATTAAAGACTACATTATTCATGAGACGTTCTTAGTGGTTGCATCTTTACTTGCACTTTGGGCATTCACCCTAGTAGCTTTGGTCACCACCTTCAGCAGGTTTTGATTTGCCTTTCCTTTTGTCCTTCTGTTCTCCCCATTGATTCTTAGATAAGGATTTTCTCTTTCCACTCCTGATTTTCTTTCACCAAAAATGCACTCCTCACACTTCTTGATTGAGCTTTTTATTTCTTTATGAAAATTTGCCTATGACTAACCTGGAAAAACCCTTATTCTATGTATATAAGGATGGTTCTTTGCATGAACAACTTCTAAATCTGTGTTCGTTTATCCAAAGTTACAAAATTCATTTCTCACTGGCCACTGTTGGCCTGTACCTCCCTACTGCCCAAACTCGAGTATCCAATTACACAACTTCCAGCTTGGTTCAAAAACCGGTCAATCTCAAGCTCCTAGGCCAGTTGCCCCAATATCTTGAATTCTTCCAGGTATTTGAGTTTTACACTGTGCAAGCAACTTCCGGAAATTTGCATCTGAGGTCCCATGCCTTACAAAATAGTGCAGATAGGTTCTAAACCTTCAAATCATAGCAGATACATCCCAAACCTTTCAAAAATGTGCTGTAGGGCCCTGTAGATAGTTTCACGTCCAAAAATTCATTAGTTGACTAAAAGTCAAGCGATTGGCCATTTTTTAAAAGGGCAAAATGGTAACTTTACTTTTTTTCACCTAAAAAGCCTAAAATAATTAAATAAAAAGACCAAAAAAATGAAAGGAAATAAAAAGAAAAAATATATCCTTTCATCGTCTTCCATATAAAATTTCTCCCACCATCACCCCGTTGCCACCGGTCTCCACCAAACCTTCATCAAAACAATGTGCACCATCCTCTCCCCTCCGCTCCACTGACAAAACTAAAGCGCATTGTCAAATTAGCTCAAATACTACTTACATTTCTATTTCTTTTAGTAAATTCAATAAAACAAGATCAAATTGAAGATGAAAGTGATTTTTTCCGATCTAATAGATCCAGTTGTGAAATTTGTAGGATATCACCACCTCTCTGAGCAAACTAATCTTCGAATACACAATGCACAGCCACCCCTCGATCTATCCATCCACCTCTCGATCTATCCATCCTACCCACAACACTGTCCAAGCATCCAAGGTTTCTAGTTTCAGTTTCAATTGATGGTGGAGCTATCGGCGATGGCTACAAATTCAATTTCAGATTTTAGAATTCAAAATTCAAAACATATATATCTCTTTACGTGTAACACTCATATGCATATAGAGAAGCCACGAAATCATGTGGTGAAGTTACAAGAAATCAATGGGTTGTCCCATTAGAGAGAAGGTTTTTGGGATGTGAAACTTTTCCCAATCTCTTTACTATGCATGGCAGAGGTAGAGTGAGAATGAGGGTGGGGGAAAATATCTGCGGAAGAACCTGAAAAAATATCTCTTTTTCGTTATTACCTTTTTTTTTAATATTTTAATAGTTTTAGGTGGGAAAATGTAGAGTTACCAATTTCTTCTTTAGAAAATGGTCAAACACTGAACTTTTAGTTGACTAACGGATTTTTGGACAAATTCTCAAAAAGTCCTTCTACCGTACATTTTTAATAGATTTAAAACTTATCTACTACGATTTAAAGGTTCGGAACCTATATGTACTATTTTGAAAGGTTTTGGACCTCCCCTACAAATTTCCTTGCAAATATGATATAACTGTAGCATTATTCGTTGCCAACATTGAACTCACTTGTGCTTATTAGACTAGTTTAAACATGCAACTTAACTTCAACTAGAAGTTCATTTCTTTTTGGATCCACATTATGCAAAGCCATGGCTGATTTGTCTGTTTCCTCCGACTGTAACATGTATAATATTACTTTTTTTCCAACATTTAGCTTCTGTTTGGTGTAGCTAAAAATCAAATTTTTAGTAAATTTTGATAAAAATTGAAGACGTGTGGTTAAAAAGTTGTGGATCTCATAAGATATGTGGTTAAAATTAATTGTTGGCTTTGACTTAGATTTGTCAAGATTTTAATCCACACCAAACATGGGTTGTTTTCTTCTAATATTGTCTCTTAGTTCAATACGATCTTGATTAATAATGGTCAAAAATTGGATATTTAGTAGTAATGCACAGTATACGAAGCATAACTAAGTCATTCCATTCCTATTTTCACTACTACAGTATTTTATCGGTGCTCATGCCCATTATAAATTTGATGTTACACGTGGAAGTTTTGGTGACACTAATGACAATAATGCAGGGCTTGTCGAAGAAAAGGCGATGCCGAAGTGTTTCCTCAGGACTCCAGAGAAGCTCCTAAGCAACGAATATTAGCTTATGGACAAACAAAATATGCTGATGTACATTTACTTAATTGCTAAAACATTTGCATATTTTCTTAAAATAGAACGTGGAGGTACTTTTCTGTTAATGAAGCGTCTTAGGTGATTCCGGGTAGGATGGTAATGAAAAGTTATAGAGAGTAGGCCTATTCTTTCTTGTCTGTATAACCACAAACGCTATGTAGTTTCCCTGTATGTACCACTTGATGAGTAAGTTCCTTTTGATAAACATCTCTCCTCCACAATGTTTACTTGTTCTATTTGTTATATTTTTGTTTTAGATTTATAGGTGGTTACTATATATATATATGGTCAACTCCATCTCTTGATCATGACGTGGAGATATGAGAAATATATTCTCTCATGTATTAGCGTAGAAATGAGGTCTTCATTCATCTCATGGTTTTGCTCCAGTCTGAACTCTGAATTGTAATCACCTGGTGAGTTTGTTGAAGCTGGATTGGGTTTTAACTTTTTTAAGTCATATTCTACTTCCAGTTTCTTGAGCTGGAAAAGATTTTTGGAGGGAACTTTGTTTTCTCGAGTTTTAGCCCATTGTATCAACAGCTATTTAGTGGATATAGAGAAGTGCGGCGCTTTCAAGTATTGGCATTTTGCATATAAAAAGAGGCTGATTTCTTTAAACGTTTGTTGTTCTTGCATTGCATAGCACTAACACAGATTGACAGAATATGTAGGCGTCAAATAATTTCATGGAATTACAAGCCTATATCAATGTTTCTTAACATAACCCTGACCTACTAGGTCCCCAATCCTTATGTACATCTCCAAGCATCAAGATTAGAATTGACTAAATGCAAAAATCTGATTCGGTCGACATTGAAAGAACATTTTTAAGACTGACAAAAATGTGAAATTTAGTAAGGTGAAGTCAATGTTTATTCATTAGTAGGGACCATCATCGGGGTAGTTGACAGACAGTCATACAAGAATTGTAAATGATAACTCTTTTCAGCAAGCGTTTTACTACATTTCGATTGATTTTATTAGAATAAAATGTAATATATGATCTAGTTATCGCAACATATTGAAGAGCGACAACAATACTCGTAATATAGTGTGGGATTGCCTTCCTGTTGTGCAAACAAACGCGTCCCACTAACTATAAGTGTAGATGTAAGCTTTTATAACTGACGTCGTTTTTTCTAAAAAGTCTTGATGTGTTTTTCAGGTGAACTTAATGGTAGTTACGTTATCTATGAATTTTACGTTATCTATGAATTTTGTTGGGCATTAATATTTACTAGAGTTGGTTCCAATACAATTAAAATAGCATGTATTTGGACCTATTATGACGAATTCTACCAAAATTTCAAATTCTAGCCCGGTTCACTCAACTAGGATCAAGTTTATTCAACTCAGTCTCGGTTGTGTCAAGCTCGTTTCTTTAAAGATGGTTCCTTCGTGTTGCAAAGCCGACCTTCACCGTGCTAAGTCTTGAGACCTACAGAAGGAATATGACTAACCTGTGACGATAAGCTTTTGAACCTATATAATATAATTTATGACATTTTTCGGAACCACATTTTAGTTGAAGGGCAAAAATCATGAAGGTGAATAATTTTCCTTGACAAGAAAGGACATGTTTAGGTTTGGTAAGAACAGTCACATAGATCCCAACTATTTTGTGAAAATTGCACAATAAAAGCAACCAATGATCGTCCTTCCATGTTTATGAACATCCACGACCGAGTGTTCAATTGGCCCTTAAATAATAAATAATTCATCAACAAATGATGCCCTTCTAGCTAATGTTTAGAGCACTGGGCACCCACAAGTAAAAACAATCTCCATTCTCACAAGGAAAGAAGATGGTTTTCAAGAAAAATGCTTACAAGACTATTTCAAATGCCATCTACAATCAAAATGTACTGCATTCACTTTTTCAATCATAATTTGAGTTACGAATATTAACCATAGATGTCCTACAATACATAGAGAAATTGAAAAAACAAGTCTGTATATTCCTTTCATCTGCATATAGTCTTGCCACCAACCTCAAGCATCTATATCGACTTGCAGCCAACATGCAAAATATCGAAGTGGAAAGTATCTCAACCTTGAAAGAATCTTAAGATAATTTATCACTGGGAAGTTGAGGACTGCAACTTCTTTTCATAAAGTTTGGCCCTCCGAAGAGCATCCAAGGCCTCGGCTTGATTTCCAGAACGTTTTAAGCTCACTGCCTTCACCTTCTCTGCCTTAATCCTTTCAACTAACTGCTCTCTCTCTTCGTTGGCATTGTCAATTTTGACTGTCACAGATTTATTTGACTCGGGCCTTTCAATGCTTTGGGACTTAGTTCTGGTGTGTTCTATTCCAATTGAATTCAAAGCAGACAGAAGTTGTGGATCGAGAAAATCCTCAACACTAGCATCATCTACCGATTCAGCATTTTCAGAACTCCCTGTGTTATTATGAGCATCCAACTCCTGCAATTGGGATTCAAGAGCTTTTGCCAATTCAAATTCAGCATCAGCTTCTTCTGTTCTACCTTCCCTTCGTAGCTTAAGTGCTTGACGTTTGTGACCAAGCGACTCCTGCTGCAGTTTAAACCGATCACGGCCGGACAATGGCTTGGAGACTGACTTTGGACTAGCCTCTTTCTTTTCTACAGAAGAGACATCAGAGGTTGATGCATCACTAGAGCTGGTGTTAGGCTGAGATCTATCCTCCTCCATGCGCTTCTCTAAGAGCTTTGCCTGTCGAAGCTCCTCCTTCGCTTCCACTAATTTCCCCTCTCTCTTCAAGGTTACAG
This sequence comes from Fraxinus greggii, assembly GCA_903798315.1. Classification (NCBI taxonomy): domain Eukaryota; kingdom Viridiplantae; phylum Streptophyta; class Magnoliopsida; order Lamiales; family Oleaceae; genus Fraxinus; species Fraxinus greggii. Next base: position 7,838 of record CAIGRK010150205.1, read on the forward strand.
CCTTCCGCTTATGTGCCATGATATTTTGTTCAAAGGAACTTGACTCACGTTGAGACATAGCTGCCTGAGTAGACGTTGGCTCACGAATATGTGGCTGCATGGATTCACGAACTACTTCTAGTTTCTCCACTGTGATCTTATTTTTGCTTCCTAAATCTTCAGTGAGGCTATTTAAGCCGTCCATCTGAAGAAGAGAAAGGGCATTTTGTGAAGCATCCATGGGTGCATTTCCTTCACTATTTTCAGCCAAAACTTCTTTTTGTATTGGTACTTCAAACTCTTGCAACTGCACCTCCAATACTCTGGCCATTTTTAGCACTTCATCTGCCTCCTCAACCTTTCCTTGGCGTCTCATGGCATGAGCTTTTCTTTTTAACCCTAAAAGTTCTCTCTGAATATCACTCTTACTTTTTCTCGATGTCCCAGTCTCAAAGTCAGCAGTGGCCTGTGTGACAGAGGAGTGACCAGTGTATTTAGAAGCACTTTTATTTTCTTTGGAAGACGTGGATGGAACGTTTTCATTATTTTCCTCCTCCCACCCCAAGTTCTTCAAAAGTGAAAGATAAGTAGGATCGTTCATGTCATGATCTGTGACATCTGTCACTTCCGCTTCATTTCCGAGATCAATTGTTGTAGTATTGGAAGTTTGCTTATTGCTAGCGCTTGGGTGCTCGACTGTGGGAGCTTTATTTAGCTCTTCTAGTTGTTCCTCAAGGACCTTTGCATTCTTCAATTCTTCTTCAGCCTCATCTAATTTCCCTTCCCTTTTCAAAGAAAGAACCTTCTTTTTCAGGGTGACAAGCTCTTTCTGGATCATCAATTTACTCTTTGGCGCTGATTTTTGGCCTTTATCTTTCCTGTAATTTACATTTTCAACACCCACCTTGATAGGAATGAAAGGTTCTATTGCAGATTGGGAGATTGAAACTTTCTGAAGTTCTGCAAAATCCTGAGCCATTGAATCAGTTCCGTGAGAATCAGAACTCTGAATTTCCATTTCAATTACTTTTGCCTTCTTTAACAGTGCCAATGCCTCCCCAGTATTTCCCACCTTTTTCTGATTCAGAGCTTCTCTTTTCAGGGATTGGACCTCGGTCAATAATGATTCCCTGTTAATAGGTACAACCTCAATACCAACGTCTTCTGAATTAATAGGGCCCTCAGTCCAGCCTAATGATTTCAAGGCAGAAGCAATCTCTGGATCACCCATGTCCTCATCTGTCACCTCAAATATGCCATCACCAACATCATCAGCAATGCCAACTAAGTCATCAAAATCAATATTAATACCGTGTTTATATTGTGCCGACAAATCATCATGTTTATCATCATCCATACTCCGTATCAAAGCAGAAAGTTCATCATCAGAATCCTCGGCCTCTCCCAAAAATTCCTCTTCCTCAATTTTTCTTTCAAGAATTTTCGCTCTCTTTAATTCTTCCTTGGCCTCAGCAACTTTCCCTCCACGCTTCAGCTCGAGAGCTTTCTTCTTATGAGCAATGACCTGGGACTTATCAGTGCCAGCAATTCCCTTCTCTGTATTAGGTTTTTGAGAGATTTCTCCGAGAAGCGAGGAAAACTCACCCTCCAAACTCATCACTGCTGGCTTTTTTTCACTATCAAGAAGCTCGACATCTGACCATCCCAGTTGTTTGAGTTCGGAAGCAAGATCATCCTTTTTCTCGCTCTTCTGAATGGGGAGCTTATTATTCTCACAAGATGATGTAGAATCATCTTTAATTTGCTGAATGTCATTCGTAGAACTGGAAGAGGAAACCATTCTACGTCTTTTTCTCAGATATACCTCCAAAGCTCCAGCCTGTCTTTCAAGCTCCTTTCCCCGTTTAAAAGCTCTTAAGGCTTCTTCAGTTTTTCCTTTCACTTTCAAAGTTCTGTATCTCTTTTTTTCGACCAAGGCTTGTTGACGCAAGTCTTCAGGAGTAGCAGATCCCACTTCTGCTAAAGCTTGAGCAGGCTGATCAAAAGAAATACCTCTACCTATATCTCCTCCATTCGCAGTGGATGTTTCCTTAACATTCGAACATGACGCGCTGCCTGTCAGTTGTGGACTAGAAAGCATATCTTCATTACCCAGAATCTGATTCAAAATTTCATCCTCTTTCTTTGATGCAAGTTTGGAACCACCTGCAAGGAGCTAAAGCAATAAGGTCGGGACTATATGATGTGAAACAATATAGCTATCCCATGTATTGAATCACAGAGCATTTTGAAATGTGCCACATCTCGATTTTCAAGGCATTCCTCTTTGCATTCACCTCTTCTCTTGAAATGAAAAATAAATACCGAAACAGCAGATTGTAGAGGAAATTTAACGGTCTAAAACTTGACCCTTCCACTTTCACACTTTGATAGACACACATCTTTCTTTCAGGCAATCAATGACTAATTAATGAAAATCTAGATATAATATGTCGACACACCATAAAAATCCTCAAAAAACCAAAGAGATCTTTTATTTTATTTTATTTTATCTTCATCAGGTAAAATCAAACATCTAAAGAGATCAAGAGGAGACAATGAAACTTGAGGATTTAGACATTGTAGAAATGTATAAGATAAGGTAATTTTTTATTCATCTTTATCACTGAAATACAAAGAGCAGCAAAATTTTTTCAACAAGCCGAATCATTTGTTGCTTTCAAATCAAATAATACACCTAATGTTTGGGTCTTCCTTTTCCATTATAACCTATGCATGAAGAACTGATCGAGAAATTCATTCTGAAAGATGGTCAATGTTCGAGCCATGGGTATGAGAAAGAAAGGGGTATGACTTTCAGGTAAATGTAAAATATAATGCAATTTCTTCTAAAGTATCGGCAATCTTGTTCCTTATGTGAGTGTGATTGCCACCAGGACTTCAAATTTAAATCACTGAGAGCTTACCATTTCATCCACACCCTTGCAAAACTAAAATATTATTATTTAGTAATATGTTTGGTCTCATGAAAAACTTGAAAACTAAAATCTTAGTGTGAAAATATATTCTGATCTGTAATGTTATTCCAACCACAATTTACCTAATTTTTTCAACTTAGCCCCCGTTTGGCCCCTATTAAATTTATAATACATTTTTCTCTCTTCTTTTAAACCATACATTCTCTTATAAAACAATATTACACATAAATCAAAAACTTTTCATTCTTTTTCAACCACGCAAAAAAAAACATTATTTCAAAAATTATAACATCAAATAATGAGGGCCAAACAGGGGCTTAATGTCAAATGACAAATAGAAGAGAAAATTTAGCTAACCTTATTTTTCAATGTCTCCTCTGCCCTTTTCTTAAACTAGAAAGTGACAGTGTGACACTTCTCATCAACTTAACATACCTAAAAATGCACGAGAGGTTTATTTTTTGTATAAATTGTAGGAATCCCTTTCTAATTCACATATGGTGCAATGCATGCATCCCCATATTAGAGGATAAGTTACAAAGAGCTCCTTAGAAAGGAACAAAGGAAACAGAAAAAGAAGAGGAATTTATGTGTCACACAACTTCAAAGCAAGATTTTAGTTTTTCATTTACAATAAGAAACATCATGTAAAAGAACTTGAGTGGCTGTGCAAGGAACCATTATTTAAACCTCAGACAGCAATAAATCTGAAAAAAGTGTACCTTTTCCAGCTTTAGTTTTATGCCCATGCCGTATTTCAAATCGTGCTGCCTCTTCTAACTTTTTGCAGGGTTCACAAATACGCACTGGTGAGTCACCTTGTCCGCGCAACACCATCCTTAGCTGGGTACAGCTATTGCAGAATAAGCTTCCACACCTGCGACAGTGGTGCTGAAGATCCATCGAGAACATCAAGACATCAAAAGGGCTATTAATAATTAGATAAATAAAGAAAATGATGTCACGAGTAAAAACATGTCAGAAACCTCCATGAGTAGAGAAATAAAGGATCTATGAACATATATCCTTGAGTTCTCTTCAAAATTTTTGAGCCCAACGGTTTTGGAAAATTAGCAAATTGATCTGCATGTTGTGTATACATCCCACAAATGGTTCAGTAAAAGTTAACCACCAGCTGTCTTAGCAATACTTTATTGTATTTCAGAGCGTGATATCTTAATGTATCTGACCCATAAGTAGCTCTTAGCAGAATAATGTTTGTGGATACATGGCTAGATCACAATCTTATTTCTTCACCTCTCACTCCCTTTAATTAGTCTCTTAATTTAACATGTAATTTAACATGTGAAATATTAAAGTACAATTTGACTCGTACTTTAGGAAAAAAATTGAGCACGTGTCTCTAGTAAGACTATATACCTTTTTTGTCCTAAACATTTCTAACTGGGTTTTTTCATCTTCCAGCCTAAATTCAGTTTTATGAGTCTACAAGAATTTCCATTCTCATGTTTAGAAGGAAAAGACATCCCATTTACATCATCACCGATCTTCAAGCAGCCTATCCTGTTTCTTATATAAATTTTAACCCATTTCAATTTCTGTTTCGACAGCCGGAAGTTGCTGGTTTTTCATCATTCTTCTTTGCCTTCACCTTAGGGTGCTGGGCTTCTAAAAAAGGCGGAGTGAGGGGAGAAAGTCCAGAAAGCCCTTACTTCATTGATGGGACATTTTGATCACTTTTCCACTCACCCTCCAACTTATCTGATCACACTGTTCACAGGAACATCATATGAAATATTCCTTTTTCGGTTATCTCATATCTTGATAAAGAACTTAAATAAAAATGCCTATATATCTCTAAATGATGTTATAGGCAATGAGTAGCCAATCACTATACTCTATAAATTGGATAGTTTCAAATAATGGTCAATAAATTAGATGCTTCTCCTTAACTTCATACCACTGCTTCTGCCAATTTGCTATTTTCTTAATCCTCAATGAAGATAAAGTACAGGAGGAGAAATTAATATTGGGACCATTACATTTTTTTTTCTTTATTATCAGTGACTATCTTCAAAGAAAGCAAATTAAACATATCTAATCAGGAAATTATAAGATAAAATCCCTCACTATATCACTTGGAGGTACTGAATCCAAACAACAAAATATGAATTAATTAATGATGGGAATCAAAAGTAATGCCTAAAAGTATTCAACACTTTGGTATAATAAAGTAGAAACTATTTAAATGACCCCTAAATGCCGAGGATCATATTTCTTCAATTGTAAAAGACGCTAACAGTTGGTGAATTAACTAGTAAAGCTTACCCTGGAAAATCAAGATCGTAAATTAAATAGTCAAAGAACCGATTTTGTGATTTGGGTATCAAAGAAAAGTGCAAAATCATCACTGCATAATCATATTTTCTCGCACCAAGATCACACTATCAATTATAGAATCTCATTAAAATGCAACTTGAAGAATCAAGAAAACTAGAAAGAAATCAAGAATAAAAGAAACCAAAACCTTGCGATTGATGAAAGTGAATTGCGCGGAACATCCTTGGCAATGTGAAGCATCAGCCACCCAATTATTTCCCCGCAGTGATGGTTTTGGGGGCAACCCAATTTTCTCTAGCATCGTCTTTCTACAATTTCTATTAAACTCAGAATAATCAAACAACTCAGAACAACGAGAGGAAATTATAAAAACGAGGAAAGAAGAAATGGATCGCCGATCTATATTCTTCAATTTCAGACACCAAGACGGAACGGTGTCGAAATACTCTTCTACGCCAAAATGAAATATGTCCCCCTCGTAAAATTTTATTACATACGGCAACTCAAGTCATTCAAAATTATTGTAGTGAGGTTATTGTAGTGAGGTCAACGTCCTTCTAAAGTTATGCTACACAAATATGTTTAATGACGGATTAAAAAATAGGGAGAACACGGCCGATATATAATTTGACAGTTTAAAAAAAAAAAACTCAAACAGGTGCTGCCAGTACCTGTCACCCCCACCCTGTCAATAACCCTATTCAAGAAGCATTATTCATCCTTTCAATATGTGAATTAAGGGTTATATTATCACCACAATTTTATTTTGTTACACCACTTTCAAAATTGAACTAAAAAATTTTAATTTTAATTTGATTTACATTTTCTGTTGCATTCGTATAATACATCTTCCAATAAAATTAGAACATTTAGTTCTTGATGATGATTTTTGTTCGAATATTTTTAAAACACGCTTTGAAATTAGGTGAAATATTTTGTCGTACTTTTATTTGTTATTTTTTGCTTATTTTTAGTATGATGGTGAAATTAATATTTTTACTCCCCCGACGGCCAAATGTTTTTTCCTTTTGCTTAGATATGTTTGTGTCAAGTATTTTTTTTTTCCATCAAGTTTTTAAATTATAAGCAAAAATAGTGACTTTAGATTGTGACAAACTAAAGATGAGCTAATTTCTTGATACTTCAGTGACCAAAATTGAAGAATTAATCATCACAATGTTTTAACATTCGCGCATGAATCATACGTTAATTCCCCTAAAAGTGAAAAATAAATTGATCATCATTAGGGTCCGTTTGATTGCAAAAATAGAATTGGGTGGAAAGAAAATGAATTTTAGAAAATTGAATTGCTTAGATTTTATTTTACTGGAAATTGTTAATTAATTGTATTTGATTGATATAATTTTCTACCTGGACAATATTGAAATTTTGGATCTTTTGGTGTTCGTTTTGCTTTGTTTTCCATAAAAATTATCTATTAAATGGATACAATTTGTTACAATTGGAAAAAAATTAAAAAAAAATAATGTTGCCTAGAAAAGTTTTTCCCATCAAACCCATGGGAAAAGCTTTTCCTCAAAAAATAAGAAAATGTGGAAAACTAATTCCATGAAAAATTTAGTCAATCAAACATGTAAAAATGTGGAAACGAAATTTAGTTTCCATCTTTCATGGAAAAGAAAGCCAAATCAAACAGGGCATAAAAGTGAATGGAAGTTTAGTGATTGGATTGTGACAAATTAAAGATGAGTGGCCCAAAGCTCATTGAACAAAATTGATATTAATCATGTGACGACGCATCAAAAATCCAGTATATTCTAAGGTCACCACATGGATTGGTCATGAATTACCAATACGTCGATTTGGATAAGGAGAACTTGATTCTGCAATTGTTTGTGCACATGAAAGCAAGTTTTTTTTTTTAATTATTATTATCAATATTTCATGACGACGATTACATATCGACCCAATTTTGAGAGCATCGTTGACGATTGTACACGTCATTCTATACAACAAATTGCTCAGATGTAATTCCAAGGTATATATCCATGTTAAAGAGAGAGAAGAATAAGAATTGTTATTGAGACAAAAACAATGAATCTATTGTTCCTAATTACGTGTTCTTTCCCATGCTATTTCCCAATTTGCATTGATAATTAATGTTAATTTTTGTTTTTGTATCGTTTTCATGTAATGAATGATCTTGATTTCTCTTGCTTTATTAATATATATATTGCCTTTTAATGCATATGCATGGACATGTTGAGAAACAAAATAAGGGAAGAGTCAATTACAATAATGACAACGTAGAACAGCAAAAAATTGACTATTTAGAAAAAATAACATCTTTCTTAAAACCTAAAACGTATCTTCTGTCTACCTATCGAATCATGCATCAGTTGTCGGCATCTCAAAACGGCACACCGGACAATAATGACTCGTCTTGAGCCATTTTGTGATGCAATTACCATGAAACATATGCGAGCACGGCATACGTGCGGTTATGAATCCTTTGTAGAACTTGTCTAAACATATACTACAACTATCATAGTCACTAACCTCGTCATCTAATTCCTTCATCTCGAGCGATTTGATTGACGAATCAGTGGCCGGAATCATATTACAGTCATTTTCTTCCATTGACAGCTGCAAAACCTCGTTATACAATCGTGAATATTCATCAATCATGTTTTCAGCATAAACCACCTTCACTTTAACATCAAGGCATAGAACGGTGTGACGAGTGGACAATGATCTTGCAATTTCTTGTGCACGTTCGATCACACCCCGAATCAGATTTTCCTGACGACAATTACATATTTGCCAAGTTCTGACAGTACGGTTGATAATTTCATGCATCGTGTGGTAGCACAAGAATTCTTCGGGCTCAATGTACACGTGATTTGAGACTCCTTCCAATCGAATTTCCCTTCCAACTTGTTCACCATCCTGGACGCGAAGAACCCGTTGGCAACAAAACTTAATCGAAAGTCCAAGTTTGGGTTGGGCGTGCCATGTTATTGCTCCGCCCACCCGTGTAATTTCAAAGCATTCAACTTGGTGGGATTCATGGCTAAAATCCATAAGAGAGAGAGAGAGAGAGAGGAATATGAGATCTGTTGTCTATTTCTCAGGACTTGAGGTATATATAGGGTGTTCGGAATCCGTGTGGGAAGAGGATTGTAGTTAATTGGTAAGTACATATATATTACCTATTTCTTGTAGATATGGAAATAATATAGAATCCTTATTAATTATTACGAACCTTGATAATTTCAATTTTGTTAGTTACTTTCCTTTTAACTTCAAAAACTAGTTTACCATTACATCTGTATAGTATTCAAGATTTTTTTAAAAAAATTATTGTGTAATATAAATTTAACGTCGATTTCAAGGGTTTAAAAAAAAAGAAAAAAAAAGAGCAAGTGAATTTTAAAGATAAAAATACGTGCAAAATATGCAAATTGAGTTTCAGTATTAAAAAAAAAAATGAACGTTTCAATATGAAAAACTGGGAACTCCGGTTAAAAAAAAAAATTGGGAGCTTTTTCGAAGAGTTTATTTGATTCCCTCAAAAAATAAAAACTTATGAGAAGACG
>CAIGRK010150257.1:0-11437 GCA_903798315.1 Fraxinus greggii
AGCCGAGCGGCCGAGCCGACGAGTCGCTCGGCTCGTTTGACACCGCTATTTCAACCACACATATATCAATAAAATAATATTACACATAAACTCAAAATGTTTCCTTACTTTTTCACCACACATTCTTTCCATCAATCACTATTCTAAAATTTTTTCCAACTCAAAATGGGCGTCAAACACACCCATTGTGTAGAAATAACAAGTTTGCTCCAAGTATTTAGATTTGCATTATTCTTTAACTGTTACATGGTGAGGGTATTTATAATATTACAAATGAAATGGTGATCCTTGGATCAATTACCGGTGGCCTCATCTCCTCGGCTGAACTGTCACTTCCTAGCCATCAAGTTGACTTACTCTTACATTGACAAGACAAGACATGAGCATACTTTTTACAAGGGTCAGATCAATCATTTGAAAAAAATCTTCCTCATTATACAATCTTTGCACGTGGGTCGTCGCCACCTGAATGGCCTCAGATATAATTGGGGCCTCCGTGGTTAGCATGACCTCGAAAATTGGGCCTCCGTTATTGGGTCTCTGTTCAATGCTTGACGACAACTCTATGTGATAGTTCTTGGTAACGAGTCGTAACAATATCTCTTAACATTTTCAAATTCATAGGTCATTCTATGGCCATCATTGGAATCTATATTATAGTTTGCAAGATGTACAAACGATAAGATAAAGACCCGAATCTAAAGACTTAAAATGAATCAAAACATTAGGATAAAAACATTAAATACTCTTACATTGACAAGACAAGACATGAGCATACTTTTTACAAGGGTCAGATCAATCATTTGAAAAAGATCTTCCTCTTTATACAATCTTTGCACGTGGGTCGTCGCCAACTGAATGGCCTCGGATATAATTGGGGCCTCGGTGGTTAGCATGGCCTCGAAAATTGGGCCTCCGTTATTGGGCCTCGGTTCAATGCTTGACTACAACGCCATGTGACAGTTCCTGGTAACGAGTCGTAACAATATCTCTAACATTTTCAGATTCATAGGTCATTCTATGGCCATCATTGGAATCTATATTATAGTTTGCAAGATGTACAAACGATAAGATAAAGACCCGAATCTAAAGACTTAAAATGAATCAAAACATTAGGATACAATACAAATATAACTTTGTATGCATGTGTTTTGTTCCGTCTCACTATTCTATCGGAATGTGATCTTCAAAAATCTTCCTATTCCTCGCCGTCCATATGTGCTAAACGATGCTAGCAAGTACAATTTTCCTGGCCTTGCTTTGCCAAGATGTACCTCGGATTTCCTTCTTAATCCACTTCAACGCGCTAGACAACGTCATCACCGATCGCTTAATCCCCAACCAAGCTCTAATCTGACCCCAAGTGGCCGAAGTCAATGAACACTGAAAGAATAAGTGCTGGTTCGTTTCGGCGTGTGCTCCACAAAAAACACAAGTTCTGTTAATATTTAAGTGCAGCAGCCTGTCCCTTGTAAGAAGCTTAGCTTGTGCACCCAGCCACAAAGTAAAAGAATGATTTGGAGTGATGTAGGACCTCCAAACCTCCACCGCCCAGATTTTGTTCACCCCTTTCGAAACTGCCAAGTAACTGTCCAGTTCGACAGCCTGTCCAGGGCAACCTGGGCAGTTCGTTCCAATCCTATGAGCTACTACCGGAATTTCAGCTGCTTCTTGAGCATTGGAGAATCATTTTTCTGTGCCATACGTTCCCAAATATTGGTCCCTCGTAGGTAAGACTTGATTTACCCACTTAATCCAAAGCGTGTCTTTCTTGCCATGAATATTCCGAAGTGATTTGGAAATTATCGTTGAATTCCAGCATTTAATGTCTCTAAATCCAAGCCCTCCCTCATGTTTCGGCAAGCAAATGGTACTCCAAGCAACCGGCGGCTTTTTGGATCCCCATAAGAAGTTCCAGCAAAGACTAATGACCTTTGAAGTAACCGTGGCTGGAATGGGGAAAATGGAAAGCCAAAACATTCAACACCTTGAAGAACGGCGCTCACAAGTTCGACCATCCCTGCATAGAACAAAGGTGTCCTCGACCATGCACAAATATAGGCTGAAATTTTGTTGATGAATGAGTCACAAGAGCTGATTTTCAATTTCTCCACCATAAGTGGAATACCCAAGTAACGAAACGGCATAGATCCCATGGGAATATTAGTTAGTGCATAGATATCCTCAAACTCTTGACCATGAACTCCTGTGGTATACAAGCTAGACTCGTTGACATTCATTCTTAGTCCCAACACATCTCTAAAGTTTGATAAACAATTCATCAAGATACCAACCGAAATTGCATCTCTTCCAACAAAAAGTATCAAATCATCTGCAAATGCCAAATGGGTAAACTTTAGATGGCCACATTGGAATGGAAATTGAACTCACAATTCTTGGTAGCTCCCTTCAACATTCTCGAAAAATATTCAAAACATAAGACAAACAAAAAAGGTGATACCCCTTGATGAAGTCCCTTTCTTCCTGAAGTAGTAATGCGAACATCACCCACGCTGAATTTTGTTGGAATCTTCAGCTAATCTTTCTTCAAGGGATAATTGAGCATTTGAAAGACCATTAATGACAGAGAGCTCAACATCACTACCTGTGTTCAAAGACCATTAATGACAGAGAGCTCATCACTACCAGTGTTCTGTCTCCTATAAGTTACTTCATTTTAATGAATCACTAATTGCAGATCCACAAAGTTTTAGTTCTCATAAACACAACCCAAGCAGAAAAATGCAATTGCAAATGAACTACCTAGACAAGGGGATATATTGACCAACACCCAATAATGTCAATAACCAAATTTAAATAGATAATATGGCCCATCTGGTTTCAAGGCTCGCCACGACCGCGTCTGTCACGGCACCAGCTGCTTAAAAATGCTTATGATTCTGAAATTCCAGGTTTGGCTGAAGCTGAGAGGCTGTCACGGTACAATGGTCATTGCGTTGAGTAAGGATATAAGACAGATATATAATTTAGCACTCAAATTATCCGCCATTCACTTGCTTTATGGGGGCATTTGTGCATCTTTGAAACCCTAATTCTCAATTTCTTTGAGTAGAACTGTATCGATTCTCGAACAGTCATAAGCCAAAAACATAGAGGCAAAGAGAACTCCATAGATAAAACCTAAAAACCTCTAATAAGCAAGAGGGCATTTACTTAAAAAATTAATAATAATGAAAAATATCTTTAGATTTTACTTTAAAAAGTAAAAACTGAAGCAAACAAATTATAATTTCGTCAAGACCTCCAAATAACAGCACAAATCCTACATGTAAAATCACACTCATTGCTTTACACTTAACTATCACTATTAGCGGCACTTAGACCTGTAGACCAGTCGTCATCTGAATTTTCCGGGCTTAGCGGGATTGAATTCGGGCAAGTCCTTCGATTATGCCCATAATGCTTGCATCTAGAACATGTGACCGAATTAGTTTCCTCTCCTTCGAAAACAGTCTTTCGGCTTCTAGACATATCAGAACGTCGTCTCCACAATGGTGGTAAAACAACTCTATTTTTTACCTCTTCTGGAACAACCCAACTGCACTCGCTTCCTAGAGGATGAATTGTTGCTGCATACGATGCAAATAACGATTCCTTCGTGTAATAACTAGAGCAGTAGTTGAATGCACTCAGTTTGCACATATTTATCACAGCCAAAGCATGTGGACATGGTATTTGATCAACTTGGAACTCTCTACAAGTACAAGTCTTCGATTGCAAATTTATGACAAATGAATGCATTTTTGGATCCACAACACGAAACACATTGCCATCCGTAGGGTGTACCTGTTAAATAGAATTTGTCATGCATGTATAGAATTACCAGGTCATAACCAGTACTGCCAACAACTGTAGTATAAAGAAAAATGTATCTTACATCCATTGATAACGACAATGTGTTCTGCTGCCTCAACCGATCCTCTGCTGCAGTAGCAAGAGCTGTGAATGTGGATTTAGCTGCACTACGCCGTTCAAAAAACCATTTCTGCACCATTGACCTCAACCACTCAATCAAACACGTGATCGGCATATCCCTTGCTTGCACCTCAACTGGATTTATTGATTCAACTATATCAGTTGTCATTATTGAATACCGACGGCCACTAAAAAAAGCTCGAGCCCATTTTTCATACCCTACTTCTTGAAGGTATCTACGGATAAATGGGTCCATAATATCAAGGTTGGTCATGTGAGACTCAAATGCCTCCACAAGATATGCTCTGGAAGCATTGTAAAACGAAGTGGACTGATCTTTGCCTATACCACCAAACTTTAGTTGCATATTGTTTAACAGATGATTCGTGCATACGCCATGATCAGCATTTGGATAAACTTTTTCAAGGGCTCTACTGATACTTGTATCCATGTTTGAAATTACAGTCAACTCTTCACGATCTCCAATCGCTTCCTTCAACTTGATAAAAAACCATTCCCAAGCAGCATCATTCTCTGACTCTCCAATCCCAAAAGCTAAAGGAAAAATTTGTTCATTGGCATCCTTAGCACAAGCAGTGAACAACGTCCCACCATACTTAAACTTCAAAAAGCTGCCCTCCACAACTATAACAGGTCGACAATGCTGCCAACCTTGAATGGAAGCAGCCAAGCACATAAAGAGGTACCTTCAGTAATTAACATGAAAGAAAATAAACTAATCATTATCAATATGATCAAATAATGAATATCAATATGACCAAATTTAATAATGTAGACATACCTGAACCGATTGTTTTCTTCTGTCTCCAAGACAACAAGTGATCCAGGATTCTTGTTATCCAACATGTATAGGTGCTTTGCCAATGAGCTATAAGCTTCCTCATATGAGCCTCGCAAACTTGTCAATGCATGTTCTCTTGCTCGCCAAGCTTTTCTGTAAGGTATTGTCACTCCATAAGTTCGACACATTTCCTGAATAATATCATGAGGTTTGAGATTTGAACTGGAAGGTAATTGGTATTTTCTCTTCAATAATTCCCCTACAACCCAACTAGTAGCTTGGCGATGATCGCCTTGAACAATATTCTGCGAGCATGAGTGGATTTCATCATATCTTTTTATAACAAACATATCGCTTTGTTGAAGCTTTGTAGCACGTACTGTCCACTTGCAATTGGAATCCATACAAACCACATGTAGTAATTTCGTTGTAGATCTCTTTACCTTAAATTGAAAGTCCTTGCTGATTGCAAGCATGCTTAGATGTTTCTTTAATACCTTTTTATTTGAATAAATATTTTTCACTTTCAGAGCAATGGGTGAGAGCTCAGTGATTACATCTCTAACACCGTATTCAAACTCTTCATTTGTTCTATGCCCATCATTGGCATTTGAAGGTTCCGTTTGACATTCAATGAATCTTTCTTCAGTGAAAACTTGTGCATTTGAAAAACCATTTAGAACATTTAGCTCATCTTCAGTGCCCACATTCAGTCTCCTGTCATTTGCTTCTACTGGTGGATCAGGGTTGAACTCATGCGGTAGATACAGAATGTTTGCATCTGATACATGGTTATTTTCTTCTAAAGATGGTGGCAAAATCTCCTTCATCGGCTCATTCAAAATCTCAAGACAAATCGGGTAGCTCTCAGTTTGATGATCTTTCTTTTTCAACTTCAAGTAGAATAACACATCACGGTCATGCAATATTTTGATGGGCGAGCTTCCAACTTCAGCTATATACTTCATTCGTATTGTTTGGGACAAAGGCCCCAAACCTAATGCACAAAATAATATCTCCAAAAGCTCAACATATGACGTTCCAAGAGGAACCAATACATCTTTCGTTTCGTTGTCAACATATCTATTATTCTCGTCCCACCTTCCATTATAGTTTACAAAAATGCGAACCTCATCCATAACTGTGTTACAAATAAAATATTTTTTAAATCAGAATAAAACTGTTCAAGGTCATTATAATTATTACTATCACAAACTTTACGTCTCATAATTTCACAAATATATTAGCAACCTGTTTTAGAGGGCAAAAAGTCGCGTCGTAACAATTTTAGCACTAAAACAGATAACCTAACTAGTAAATGTAAAAACAAGCACAAGATTTCACACGTACTATTTTTACGGAACCCTGTAGATACGACTACTCAGATTGCATGCCTTTTCTCCTGTCCAGTCATAAAACAACCTCCAACCGAAAATCAACTCAGTTTGAGTTCCCATAAACACAACTAAAGCAGTTTATATGAAAAACAAGCTGGATTTCAATGCAGCCATATTTCATATGTCATTCAGCTAACATCTCTAACCATAAATGTGCCTCTAATAAATTATTCACAGCATAATGCTTAGCCCAGCGTATAAGGATCGACAAAGAGATGTGAGAACTTCTATATTAGTATTGAGTTCAGGTTTTACCTGACAAGTAACAAGCATTAAAAAAAAAACTCAAGACACACCGTAAAGCTTGTGCACGAGAAATTGATATGTAACTGAATTTAGATCACTTGATTGTTCATAGACGTGACTATAATACATTGTTCCCAGTGTAAATCTTCCGAGAGTATAAGGATCAACAAAGAAATGCAAGAACTTATGTATCTCATCATTTCACTGTATTTTGAGTTCAGATTTTACCTCACTAGTAACATTAAGTGTGTTAAAAAAAAACACCTCAAAACATACGATCAAGTTTGTGCATGAGAAATTGGTTCGCAACTGAATTTAGCGATTGATAAAAAATTTTGGGCAACTGAATAGAGTTTTACTTTAACGATAGTAACAGCAGGAAAGGAATTGAGGAAAGAAGGGAGATGGATTAGGAAGAGTGAGGCAAAAATAGAAGAGAGGTGGAAAGAATAACTTTTCACATAGAAAAAGACTGAACATAGTAGGAGCATAGTGTTTGCCTTGATTTCCATTGATGATGTAGCATACTGGGTTGACACTGCATAGTCTCTTAGTCCCTTGTTACTATTATTTGCTTTGAGTTCCCATCCTTATCAATAAAAATGTTCAAAGTCCCCAGTTAACCACTTATCCGTTCTTATGTGATAATATATTTTTTTGATGAACAAGTAATTCAGTAAAAAATATAGAAAGTGAGAACAGGACTACTGCAAGAGTCTTGTAAGAAAAATTAATATGAACAAGAAACTAGAGAAGTTTTTGCTAATATCATGATACACATGGACATTATTGGTGCTAATACTGGATGGTGGGAAGTTGCAGAATTCCTCCTTCATGAGGCAATCTGTAATCACAACTGTATTTTACTTGTTAGCTATGTTTACAAACACCTCCATCATCAGTTAATTACTACCATTTCCCAATGTATCTTTAGGTGGGCATAGTAATAGGTTTCCAGCTACCTTACGGAGTGGACAAGAATGAGCTTTGTATTTTTACTCTCCATGACAAAGTTAATCCAGGAAGAATTATTTGCAGTCAAGAATCTAGAGTAAAATGGAAAGAATTTGCTGATCACAATACTGACCTTTTCAACTCAACACAATTGGCAGGAGATGTAGAAATAAATGCCCTCAAAACTGAATAATGTGGGGCAGGGGAGAGGGAGGATTGGTGTTTGATCAATCAATTCCCAAATGACATGAAACTAGTTATTTTTAAGAGCTCTAAGAGATAACGGGGAAACGTGTTTCAGAATCTCACTCTTCCGAAATTGAAAGCCGATTCAAAGTAGTGAAATCTATTGAACAAAAACGTGTATCCAAGAAATACTATCAAGCCTATTGAATTTGTTGAAAAAAAAATGAAAAATCAAAAGTTTAAAATTCTAACATGAACAAATGAATGTATGATCTTTTGTTGGGAGATAAACTAGAAATTTGAACAACTCTAAATTTTTGTTTGTCCCAAAACACAATAACTTCAGTAGGGAAGTTGCAAAATAGTTGTCAAATATCTCAAAGAAACAACCTAGAAAAGGGGCTTAGACCAACACAAAAAGGCGCACCAAAACCTCATTAGGAAATTGCTAGTTTCCTCACCATTGAAGATTGGTTAGTGAGTCACCAATGTGTGTGTGGATGAATATACACTGTAAAACTAGTTCTAGTTCTTTCATTTAGCTCAAACGTCTGAAAGCTCAGAACAGCAAATCAATTAGTTCAATCGGAACACAGCTGCATTTCAATTTAAATCTAGAAAGAAAAAGAGCTGTCTATGATTGATGGCTAAGATAAATCCACTTGGAATAAAACGTCCGTAAAAACTCAATTCTCTTGTAATGCTGTAATAATTAGACATGAAACCAAACTCAATATGATCCAACGACTAAAGAGCCAATGCAAAACCAGTATTATATAACTAGGCAGTGCAACTCCAATCACTTTATTAACACACAGCACATAAAAGTATGTAGCATGGTCTATAATGACCCTAATCTAAGACTTAAGTTTACAGGTTTAATCGCCAATTTTGAGCACCCTCCATTCGAGCCGGTTTTAAGCCGAGTTCTACCCAACATCGTCGTTACATGTTCATAACAAGAGCAGTTATCAGAAAACATACCTACTGTTTACAGGTACCGATGATCCTTAAATAATTGAAGAAGCTCTTGAATAGTTGAATTGAAATCCGTGCTCGAGTAAAGCTTCGGGGTTTTCACGGTACAATATTCAGTGCATTGGATAAGGAATTTACACAGATATCAAATAGTCCGGCATCCACTCCTTCCTTTCTGGTAATTTCTAGGGCTATCAATTTCCCCAATTTTTTTTAACAAAGCTCTCATATTTTAATTTTGGGAATACTAAAATCGTAGGTTCTTAACTCTCAAAGGTAGGCGATGTCGTTGCGGCTTAACATTTGATGGGCTAAGCGAATAATATATGGGAAATTTTGATTTGTATGACATTACCTCTTTCAAATTTAAGAAATGNCAATTTCCCCAATTTTTTTTAACAGCTCTCATATTTTAATTTTGGGAATACTAAAATCGTAGGTTCTAACTCTCAAAGGTAGGCGATGTCGCTGCGGCTTAACATTTGATGGGCTAAGCGAATAATATATGGGAAATTTTGATTTGTATGACATTACCTCTTTCAAATTTAAGAAATAAATTTTACTTTTTCAAGAATTAGATATTAATTTAATTTATTTATTAAATCATTAATTAAAAAATATTTTATTAATTAAATATATTATGATTACAATATTATATATTTTATGGTCACAGTCACAGACGCAACAGTCACAGATAACAAATTTTTTATGTAATAATTTATTTCTCGATCACAAATTAGATAAATTAATTGATCACAAATTAAAAATTTTATGAGTCACAACTTATTTCATGATCACAAAATATCAAATTAATTGACCATAAATTATTTTTAGATCACACATTACCAAATTATTAGTCACATTTTAACAAATTTTTAGATCACATTATTTGGTGACGATTTATCTATTTCATTGATCACGTATTGTTTATTGGTTGCACACCAACTAATTTATTGGTCACAATCAACAAAACAATTTGTGATCACCACCTCGTCACTGCCTCCAGTAGCAGTGTAGCACCACCGCCAACACCACTACATTGACGACAGCCAACACTACCCCTAATACCACGACGGCAGCATGTATAAACCATCACCACGCCGCTTGTACCAACCACCACTACAATATCCTCAAATCCATTATCGTGACCACAACAACCACCATCTACGCTCCACCATTGTCGACCACAATCGGTTGCACCCAACATTTACACCATCTCTACCACTATCGAACACCATTGCCTGCATCACTACCTCCACCATCTCCACCACTGTCTAACACCATCGTCTGCACCACCACGACCATCCAAATAAATGGACTCACTCTCCCCAACGCACACCACACACCACCACCCATAGCACAGCACAGCCACAACGCCAACACCGCACCACATCACACCACAATCGAACCGCCCAAAAAAATCTGCCACCAAAATTGAAAATAAAGAAAAATAGATTTGGGATGTAACAAGAGGAGAAACGCGCAACAATAGATGATCGCGCATCAAAAACGGCAGATAGCGCAGTGATGTCGTTGTCAACTGCACTCTCCAACAATGGCTTATAGCGACAGCTTCCGGTGAAATAGAGAGGGAGGATAGATAATAGAGATGATGAAAATACTAAGGATTTTGTGTGGGTGATCGAGTATAGATTANACCACAATCGAACCGCCCAAAAAACATCTGCCACCAAAATTGAAAATAAAAAAAAATAGATTTGGGATGTAACAAGAGGAGAAACGCGCAACAACAGATGATCGCGCAACAACAACGGCAGATAGCGCAGTGATGTCGTTGTCAGCTGCACTCTCCAACAATGGCTTATAGCGACAGCTTCCGGTGATATAGAGAGAGGATAGATAATAGAGATGATGAAAATACTTAGGGTTTTGTGTGGGTGATCGAGAATAGATTAGTTGGGATGAATTAAATATTTTATAATATAATTATTAATATTTAAAATATCACTTTTCATCTGAAGTTTAAAAAGAAAACTAATAAATCTTAATTTTGAATTTTGAAGTTCAAAATTCTAGTCTATTGTAATTTCCACATAATATATTACTTAGTCGTTATTTGGTCCTCATCGTTTTCAAAATACATTTTTCTCTTCTATTTAAACAAGTATTTTTCAATAAAATAATATTAAACATAAACCCAAAACTTTTTTTTTTTTTTAACCGCATACAGTGGCTCAACTAGTAACCAATGGCGGAAACTAAAAAATCCATGGTTTCATTGTCCATCAAATTTAGGCATGACAACGAGCCGAGCCGCTCGCTAGCTGAAGCTCTCGGCTCGGGCAAAAAGTAGGCCGAGCCTTTTTTGCCAGAGCCGAGCCGAGCTTTTGCTCGGCTCCGAAAAATAGGCTCGGCATGAGCTTTCGGCTCGGGCCTTAACGGACCGAGCCCGAGCTGAGCCGGCTCAGTATTTTATATTTTTTTATTTTGTTTAGTTTATACATATTACAAATATACAAGCAAAATTAAAACCATCTTCCTTTTTATACGTATTTTAGCCAAAAATATATCCGTTTTATCAAAATTTGAATTTCAAACTCATTTTAATTTTTTTACAGCAGCTCAAAGCTATGAGCTATGACAGCCTGCTTGCAGGCCGCTGACTGCTTTTTCATTTTTTATTTAATTTTTATTTTTTTTTTATGATAGAAACTTTTTTTTTTGGCGGCGAGCCGAGCCGAAATTGGCCCGTTACACGGGGCACCCCGTGTGGCTCGTCGAGCCACATGGGCTGGCTCTAGCTCTGGCTCGGGCTCGAGCCGGTGCTGAAAAATGAGGCTCGGCCCGACCCTCGGCTCGTTGGTCCCGGGCCTCGAGCCGGCTTGGCTCGGGCTTTCCCCGAGCCGAGCCGAGCCTCGGGAGGCTTAGGCCACTGAGTCGTTTTGCTACCGCTAATCAAATTACTATTTCAAAATGT
>CAIGRK010150339.1:0-13970 GCA_903798315.1 Fraxinus greggii
ACCCCAAACCAAATCCAAATCCAAGGTTTGGTATCGTGGTTGTTACAAATTAAAAGTTTGGATCAGTCTGCATAAACATGAAAGATTTGGTACCGTAACGATAATTTTCCCTTTATTTTATGAGTTGAAGCTACAAGTGTTCAGCACAACTCTCAATTCTTTAGTCTGAACGTAACCCTCAAATGTAAAATTAATTTTTATGTATTAGTAATGTTTATTATCAAAATATTTTGAAATAATAAAATAATACTTTACCAAATCGTTATGATTTCGTTATTAAAACGAATTTTAAATCGTTTAATAAAATTTTATAATTGTACATACTACAAAATGTATTTGTTGAGTAGTAGGAATTTCGAAACTAGAATCAAATTAGATTTAGGCACTATTATTAATAACAAAAATAGACTCTCAAATCAGATTCAAATTTCAAAAGTGTACCTAATAAAATATTTATTATTGCACTTTTGACTTTGAAATCGAAAANTGACCAATTTAAAAGGGATAAAATCATACTTTTATATTATTCTACATAAGATAAATATATTAATTTAATAAAATATCAAAAAAATAAACAGAAAAAGGTGAGTAGTAGGAATTTCGAAACTAGAATCAAATTAGATTTAGGCACTATTATTAATAACAAAAATAGACTCTCAATCAGATTCAAATTTCAAAAGTGTACCTAATAAAATATTTATTATTGCACTTTTGACTTTGAAATCGAAAATTTCCTTTGGCTTGAAAATTCTTCAGGTTAAAATGGTTAAAAATAAAAAAAAGTTGATCATTCTCAAATCAGCATTCACCATATAGCCTATATAGGCTACAGAAAAACAATAACGGCCACTCCAACCGCCGTACTCTCCGCCGCAACGTCTGTGATTCCCACCCACTAAACGACAAAACCCACCCCTTTCAAGATCCTACAGTTACGTGGACGGTCTAGATTCTCCCACCTAGCGTGATCCTATTGGCTACCTACCAATCCATTACCAAACCCTCCTACTTCATGATTGTTTATCCATTAGGCCCTACAATCCCGATTCTGTAGTGGGACACTTGGCAACAGCTCGATAGAAATTTGAAGCTGCCAAAAACAAACACACACAATTTCTATCTGCGCTTATCTCATGTTTTTCTGTAATTATTTTCTAATTAGTACTTCTTTCGAATTCCTCAATTTGAACCATTAGTCAATCATTGACTTTTACTTAGTGCATCGATTTATTTATATATTTATTTTTTGACTTGGAGAAATCATGCTGTTTTCTTGATCAGTTTAAGATACTTTTCATGTGGGCTCATTTGCATTGTCTTTCTAATTTTGATTCTATATTCAAGAAAGTCAGGTATGAATTTGTGGATGGGGTGTAACTTGTTCTAGATATATGTGCAGAATTTAATCTTGAAATGTTTAGGTGTTAATTTCCGTCTAATTTCATTGCATTAAGAATTCACAGATACATATGCACATTTACATCCATCTATAGATAGGTGTTGGGGTATGCACAGAGAAAGATAATGAGAGGTTGAGTGTTAGAAATTAGATTGATCTGGCTTATTTCGGTGATATAGTAAAACAATTGGCTTTAACAGTGTTGTAAGCTGCCAGTTCGATTGGAATGGGGAGTAATTTTAACTTCACGAATTTTGGAAGTGAACAACCAGCAGATGGAGGTGGTGGAAGGCCACCGGGTGATTTTCCTTTGACACGACAGTCCTCAGTTTATTCATTGACTTTTGATGCGTTCCAAAGCACTATGGGGGGAATTGGAAAGGATTTTGGGTCAATGAACATGGATGAGTTGCTGAAGAATATATGGAGTGCCGAGGAGAATCAGAACACGGGATCCACTGGTGGAGCTGGTGGCCAAGAAGGGGGTGGCCATTTGCAGCGGCAGGGATCTTTGACGCTTCCACGGACTCTGAGCCAGAAGACAGTTGATGAGGTCTGGAGAGAGATGTCGAAAGATCATGGTGGCGGTAAGAATGAGAATGGGGGTGTTAATTGCTTGAATATGCCTAAGAGGCAACAAACTTTAGGGGAGATCACACTTGAAGAATTCTTGCTGAAAGCAGGCGTAGTAAGGGAAGATGCCCAGTTTGCTGGAAAGCCTACGAGTATTGGAGTTTTTGATGATTTACCTGGCAGTAGGAACAATACTGGATTGGGATTTCTCTATCAACAGGCTAACAGGAATGCAGGACTGATGGCTACTAGTATTCCTGAAAGTAGTAATCATATTGCTATGCAGTCTGCTAATTTACCATTGAATGGGAATGGGTTCAGATCTGCTGCACAACAGATGGAGAGTCAACAGCAAGAGCTCCTTCCAAATCAGCCTGCCTTGGCCTATGAAGCTCCCATGGGTAGGAATCAGATTGCTATGCAATCTGCGATACCATTGAATGTGAATGGGGTGAAAGCTGCAGCACAGCAGATGGATAGTCAACAACGGCTGGTACAGCAGAAGCAGCAGCATGAGCTTCTTCCAAAGCAGCCTAACTTGCCTTATGGAGCTCCCATGGGTATTCCAAGTAGTGGACTCTTGAGTAGTCCAGCAACTAGGGGTGGGATTGTTGGAATTTCAGATGCATTGATGGCTAATAATTTGGTTCCAAGTCCAGGCCTACAGGGTGGAGGGTTGGGGGTGGTTGGTTTAGGAACGGGGGGTGTTTCTGTTGCCACAGGATCTCCAGCTTTTTCATCAGATGGGCTTGCTAAGAGTAATGGAGATACATCTTCTGTATCACCGGTCCCTTATGTGTTTAGTGGCGGTTTACGTGGAAGGAAAGGCGCTGCTTTGGAGAAAGTTGTTGAAAGGAGACAGAGGAGAATGATAAAAAACAGAGAGTCAGCCGCAAGATCACGAGCTCGAAAGCAGGTAGATATCTTAATATGGAATACAAATATATTAGTTTGATAGTTTTGCGATAAACATGATGTTTATAAATATGGTTCTTTTTATAGAATTCAAATTTATTAGCTCGATAATTTTGAGATAAATGTAAGCGGTTCTTTTCGGGTTCTGTATGCGTTGTTTTTAAATGATCACTCGTGGATTGCATGTCTAGTTAAACTACCTCATCTAAAAGGTTAAGTTGTCGTAGAGAAGGATCAATTATTTATTTAAAATGTGTCTTCACCATGCCCCCCGCATTTAGGCCACATTCAGTTGTCATCATAGATATGATACATGCCCAGTTTTCATAAATAGGTAGTGGTGAGACTTGAAACTTGGACCGTTGTTTGCTTAGATGTCCCTAATAAGGAAGTTAAAAGGTCGTTTTTTAATAGTTTTCCATGTTATAAAACTCTGTCCCTTAATGTTCAGATATTTAGACGGCTATGAAATAATTTGTATGATAAGTTTGGAGAAAAGAATATTTAGGTGTGATATAATGTCCCATCAACGGGAAAATGCTGCATGTGGTACAATGTCTCATCAACTGGAAAAAACCACATTGAGGACCTATTTATTTGCAATTTGTCTTAGTAGTTGTTTTTTGATAACATTTATCGCCATTTTATTTATCACATTGATTGAGATGCCTTACTATTTCACAGCAAAGTGTGATTTCACTTTTCCAATTGAATTAGTTTATTTAGCTTGTCAGCACTATATAAAGGGTTCACACACGAGTATATACCTTTGAAAGGTCAACTTTCTTTTCGGGGAATGTATCTTGATTGGTTTTGTAGAATGTGATTTTGACACTAGAAGATTCGTAAGTTTAGGTCACATTTCTGCACCTTTGTTGCATTTATGAAGTTATGATGATCTATACACCTTCATAGGTATCTATTCAATGTGTTAATTTGATTGCATAATGTGGTCCCCGGCACATGAAGTTTTATTTTGCGTAAAGTAAACTATCAGACCAGGCAAAAGACTATCATGGTGGCCATATTTAATTTTCCATCATTAATTAGTACCTATTTTTGCATTGCGCCATTTGGAATTGATTCATAAATCAACAGTCCCAGGAGACGAATAGAAAGAATTGTAAAAAGTTGATGACGACTTTCGATGAATAATTTCTTCGGACCAAACCCTGCCTCACATAAAGTTGTCAGAGTACAAGATTTTGAGCTTTTTCTGGCCCAAGTGTCATTTTCTTTTTGAGAAATAACCTAAATGAATGAAGTTCTGGCTTTTTGTGAATGTTTCCGAATAAACTGAATTCAAATTTGTCTGTTCTACCTCCACGTGGTAGTTCTTGTATCAGCACCACTTATTTGGCTGCACATACACGAGGAAACTGTCATTTGATAAACCTTCGACATAAAAAGTGAAAGATGTCTCATCTTTATTTATATAGAAGCCACTGTCAAGTATTAAAGGAAAACTAGTAATTACCCCGCATATGACCTCGTCATTTGAAAAAGAAAAATTAATATTAATATTGGGATTAATAAATTGAAAGATGCATTTTCTGATTGATATAGGCAGAGAATGGCAAGTATTACTGCAAATCATTAACTTAAAAATGATGCATGGATAAGCAGAACGGTGATAGCTTTCATCTTCTCGTCAGTTTTTGCGTTGTGGTCATTAGCATTTTGCTTTTATTATCATCCCCCAAACATTACCAAAGACTAGACATTTTATGCAGCAGAATGTAATGTCATAGGGTGTAATGTGATAAAAGATGAAAGTTTATGACAAGTTGCACTTCTTGAGAAGTTTAAAGGTCTCATTTGCTACAAGGTAACATAGTGTACGCTTAACAATCCCAGAAATTTGTATTGCACATGGACTTATCACACAAATTTAACAATCTCCATCCCTAAAAATCTCGAAGTTTTGTTTTGTCCAAGTATGTTTCTGTTTAGATCATGCATCAACTTTCATTGACAATTGTTTATGTCGCTTTTCCAGGCATACACAATGGAGTTGGAAACAGAAATTGCAAAACTGAAGGAGGAAAACCAAGGACTGCAGAGCAAACAGGTAAATGATCATTTACTTCTCTGCATCTCCATTTCATTATTCCATTGCAACATGTAACTTTTAATTGAGACACCTGTTTCCTGACTTCTTTTCTGCAGGCAGAAATAATGGAAATGCAGAAGAATCAGGTATCTCATTAATTTTTCCCTGTATATCTCCTTAAAATTAATTGCCATGTTATCTTGTTAAGTATTCTTAGCCTTTTTAATATATTAGACATCTCTGTCGCTGTTATCTATTCTGGCTCAATGTTCAATGTGTCACATTGACTTAATCTTCTTCACTATCTTTTATTCTGATGCATGGAATTTTACATAGAGAAGGGAATGGACTTTCTTTTTTGATAACTTCTTCATCTGGAAAACTCATGAAAGGGTATGTTCTCTTTACGTGGTTAAAACTTATGCTCATATAAGGATCTCTCTTCTGATGTTCTCTTATCTCTCACACAGAGGGAGAAGGAGAGAGAGTAATCGCTGAAAAGCTATTACCTCAACTATGTCTCCACAAATCATTTGGGTTAACCGTCAAGTTGCATTTTAACTCATTATCTGTCATGTGTTTTTCTTAAATAATATGTCTGGAAGCTTTTTTCTTGCTATCTTTGCTGACATTGCTGTTGTCTATTAACTGATGCATAAGTTTCCCAGCTAATAGGAAATTTCATATATACTGAAAATTTTCTATCCCTCTCATCTTACTTCTGGCATCAGACTCACAACATTGAGCTTAAACAGCCCATCTGACGCATAACCCTTGCCTGCAAACATTTCATTATTTGACAATTACATTGTTAAGAGCCAGCTCATTCAGAGAAGTCATCTTCAGGATCGTAGATGTAGCTAAATTTTCCATAAATAGCTTCTTTCTATTCTCAGTTGCTTAAGAAGAAGTGAATAAATTTGTATTGGAGAAAATATGCTGGGTTTGAACCTGCCAAGTTCACTTCAGAAATTTCGGCTGTGAGCTTATTTTAGACACATTGTGCAATTTAGTCCAACATTTGCTTCTTTCTTGTCCTCTGGCAATCTTCACTTTGAAGACTTGTGGCCTACTTTGTTACAATTGAAGCACTTTCATTAAAATTTCTTTTTAGAAACTCCTCCTTTCGATTCCATCTCTCCTTTGCCAGACGGTCCAGACTTGTTCTTGTTAGTTTTATAAGTTTGACTATGCTCCACAACATTAGCTTTAGCCATAGTCGGATAGAACCCCTTCTTTCATAAATTTTGTTGTCTTCTTCCATTCAAAATCTAACAATTAGCTTTTCACTGTTCATTTCCTTTCGCTTGTACTTAAAATTTCTTTTTAGAAACTCCTCCTTTCGATTCCATCTCTCCTTTGCCAGACGGTCCAGACTTGTTCTTGTTAGTTTTATAAGTTTGACTATGCTCCACAACATTAACTTTAGCCATAGTCGGATAGAACCCCTTCTTTCATAAATTTTGTTGTCTTCTTCCATTCAAAATCTAACAATTAGCTTTTCACTGTTCATTTCCTTTCGCTTGTACTTTAGGTAATTTTTGATATCCTTTTGAGTCGGAGGTAGCTTCTTAATAATAGTATCCACTCAAAAAATTTCACTCAAAACTATTCTCTCGACATGAATCTTTTGCAAGATCACTCAAACTTCTTGTACTCGACTTATCACAATTATGTACTCAACCATTTTATAATCTAGGAAGCGGCCAATTTCATAATCCCAGTGTCCTCAGTTTTTTATTTTCGACAAAGACTCCCAAAATTCCTTAGTTGTCTTCCTCATACTATACATGTTGTACAATGAATCAACCAAACTATTCACGACATAATTTTTGCACAGGATCAACCGTAGTAATAACTTGTATATTGCTCACCATCTTTCAGTTTAGGAGCATCCTCAGTCGAGAAACTTTTGAGATTGAAAGTGTCAAATAAAGTAGCATCTTCTGTTGCTACCTCTTGAAACTCAACTTCGATTGTTTCCTATGATTAATTGGAATTGTTATAGCAGGGTTAATATCGTTACAACGATAGAACTAGTAGTAAGTTGAGCACCAGACTTCTGCTCCAACAAATTGAACGTTGTCTAAACACTGTCATCAATAACTCGGAAACTCTAAGAACCCTAACCGAAAGAAATGATTTCTTTATAAACTCCATTAGGGCGAGTTAATTTCTATTTTACAAGGCTCAATTTATGTCCGCATGTCATACTCGCATATGAGTTCTATGGCCCAATGTGCAAATCCGATCCTTAATTTGCTCCCCACTGTGCGCGCATATAACTTGAGCTTGTGCTAATCCCATAAAATTATGCTAAATCACAACCATTTCCAACAGTATTTCATCACTTGCACATTACTTGAGCTTGTGATGTCAAGGAATCGCGACTACTCTATACTCGGTATTTAATGGGAAGCAGGAGTTGATTGGACCATGTCGCATATTATGCTGCTTGCATAGTGGCATGCATGGTCTGACTCTGTTTGCAATGGTGAACCCATCATTGCAGGACAGGCTCTTGGAATACATGCTGGCTCCTTGCCAAAACGAATTTGGTCGCATGCTGTGTTAATTGCTCACTGACCGAATATGCGGATGTGACCGTGAATTTATGCATGTGTGTGATAATACTAGTATTGATTGTACATCCATGTATAAGCGATCCTCGTAAGTTACATTTGGTGTCTGCAGGTTCTGGAGATGATGAAGCAGCAGAATGGAGCAAAACGACGATGCTTGAGGCGTACACAGACGGGGCCATGGTAAGTGCATTTGTAACTGACGCATCCTTGGGGGCATATGTCGATCACTGTAAAAAGAGATTAGTGTTTGCTGTAAACTATTCGTTGTTTTGTAGATCTTTTTCTTTGTTTTTCCTTCGATTTTGCGCTTGTGCGCGCAAAATATGTAGGTAAGACTGGTAGTCTCAAACAACATACAATACAATGAAATATATTGTACATATTTGTTAAGTAATAGCATCTACTGTGTCAAAACAGTTTTAATGACACGTCTAGGTTCGTCTTCTGTTTGTTCGTTTTTTATTTTTTTATTTTTTTTTTTATTTTTTTACGGAGTGTGAGTTTGCAACTTTTAACTTGTATTATTTTGGTTCTTTTAAAATTATCAGATTTAATTAATAGACTTCTTTGCCATTGTAATATAAAAACCACCTGTGTCATTTGTGTTCGACATAATAATCAGTATATCAATCTTTTGACACGGATTAACTGAGATTGTAACAGTAGGAAATAACTTGTTTCAGACATTATGAGACAGCGTATGAGCATTATAATGCAAGGTGTAAGCTGGCCAAGCAGGAAATTGTGCATTCTCAGATCTTTAATGTGGATATCAAGAATGATTTAGTTCACAACTGATGAATATGATTTTAGCATATGAGCCATTGAAGTAATACATTATGATTGACAAAACCAAAAATAGCTGGGTTACGAGAAGAATAGTGCAGCAAGAAACAAGTTTTTGATGTCATCCGCAGTATGCACACGAAAAGCTTCTAAAGCAGTGTCATGCGACCACAGCAAGCAGGATGCAGCAGTCTTGAGGGGAACATTTAACCCCCGAATAATATTCTAGCAAGGATAACCCGAGGTACACGTGTTGCCTTTCCATGAAAGCATTTTTCTCCGATCCCTACCTCTAAAGGATCGAGTGACAAGCGTACCACTTGTGGGCTTGCACAAACCAACATCAATCACTGAAGCACTCTCTTTATTCCCAGAAGATAGATCCCCATCATCCATGTAGAAGTCAAACAGCATTGCAAGAGAGCGCACTTGATGACCTAGAACCATATTTTCTTCATCAAAAGGTATCATCTTTATGATGTGAACATTGACCTGCAAACAGAGAAAACCAACTTAAGAATGCAATAATTCAGGTTAAAATTACAACAATGTAACGCCAAACCATGCATGCCAAACAGAATTAAGCAAGCATGCTACTGTTTAAACACTTGTCACAGCAAAACATAATTGTACACATCGCAAATGATATATTCTTTGGACTCCTTAAATTATGAATGCCAAATACTTCTTAATTATGCAAAAAAAAATTACTGGTGGTACACTATGGAATAAAAAATCATGGCATAGAAATGCCTCCAATGCTTACACAGTCATTGCACAAAGGATTATTGAATTGACAGATGCTTACCTCTGCCTCCATTGCACGAAGTTCATTGTACCACTCAGCACCATCCACCTCAGAATAGTTCTCTCCATGTGAAACATATAGACTCAGTCTAAAATGAGGAGGCCTAACAGGATACTCCATGCTTATCTTAACCTGACAAAAGGAAATTTTTAAAGCATCAGCTCTCAGTCAACGGATAGTCAGAAAACAGAAAAAATATTGAAAATAAAGTGTAGTTCTACATTGGCTTCTAATTTCATCTTCGTTTCATCATTGTCCAACTTTCTGATTAGCACAAAAGTATATTCCTGGAACCCACAGTTTGTCCATGAGTTATCAATCATCTCAAGTCCTCCCATTGTGGATGCATTCTCAGACTCCTCCTCCATTTGTACTGGCTCATCCAGTTCATTTTCAGATTCCAGCATGAGATCAACATCATCCTCATGCTTCTTAAAACTTGGCGATTTCCCCTTGTTCACGGGAGAGGCGATACTCTTTGTAATCAAATGCAGCTTTCTGAAGTCCTCAAGCTCAGATCCTTTTGATGGGGTAGATCTAATATCATTAACAACACTAGCAACTGGAAGCAAAGATGGAAGCTCCCCATCCTCTGTTGTGGTCTCCACATCTTCTCTTGATATACCAGATTTTCCATCTGCATCTATACCTAGAGGGTCCTGAACTTGTTCCACGCTTGCAGCAGAAGTCATCCGTGACCAACTGTGTAGGCTGCAATGCGGGGTATGAGAGGCCCATGGAACACTTTCGAAGGGCAAAGTTGGCCATTTAAGCTTCATTAGTGAATCAAGTTGTTCCCTGTTAGTCAATGAAGATTTCTGAGTTATAAAAAAATTTATGCCTAAATGGGTAAGAAAATAATAATAAACCGCCAGGAATAATAATCAAACAAGAATGAAGAAAAATATACACGATGGATTTAAATAAAGAATAAAATCATAACCCCAATATTCTTTAGAAAGATAAGCATACAAGAACAAAATCAGCTATTAAAGAATTGGAGCAAGGCTTGCAGCATGGCCCTCCAAAACACAAGTAGAACAGATGTCAAAATTGTCAACTCCCTTCTACTATCAGAAAGAAACTACCCACCTATTTCTAAATTAAACACCATTTTACTTCTTAAACTATATTATTCTCTTTAAAATATAGAAGTTACAGAAAAGGATATTCTTTAATTGTTCTTAATTTTTTTTTTTTACATTATCTAAAGTAAAAGAAAACATTAATTGAGTATGCCAAAAGAGCTAGTCCTGAAAGATGCTCCAGCTTCAAAACTAAGCTGAAGAAGGTGCAATATCGTTTTGACTACATTGTGCATCTGCCTATAACAAACATTCTTTCTTAAGAAGCAATGACTATAACAAACATATAGGGCAGAGACTTACGCAAGAGCCAGCTGAGCCTTTTTTCGAGCACGTATCCTTTGAACAACTGTCTGCACCCGGTTCTGCCGACGATATAATGACAAACCAGACAAGATCACAGCATGCTTCGCAGCATCGTCATTTAAGGCATCGGGGACTGTAACAAGTGGTGAAGCCTCTGGCAAGAAATCAACACCTGCCAAATGCTGGGCCCATTTGTATGGCCGCGAAGTTCTTCTTTCATCAAATGAAAGAGAATCACCAATGCAGAGCTTTGCTGACTGCAAAAAATTGCAGAATTTTTAATTAAATGGGAATGAGAATGCATTAAATTCATTGCATACCATAATGAAGAACTAAAACCTGGTGAGGGAGCTCAAATCCAGTGTCGTTGGGAAATAAGTTGCATAAGATATTATTATCAGGACCTTCTTCAGAACCTTCCACTCCTACACAAACAACACTCAATTTCACTAGGAATTCAAACTTCAAAGTGATGAGTTTTGTGGAGTTGGAATCCGAAGCCTTATCATCATTTATATGGAGGGTAATTTTAAGTGGATGAGTTTGATATATTCCAGACTGATCAAGATTCTCCTTGCTTGGGATTTTCTTTGGCCGTTTTCTCCTTCTTTGGCCATCGTCTTCCTCATCAGGCACATCATCCTCTAACTTGGAATTCTCTAAGCTAGTTGCTATGCCTGAGCCATTAGAATATGAAATTTCATAAATAAGATTAAAGTTAGCTAGCAGTGAGATTACACAAGTACCAAGCATCGAAGAATACAGATAGAATCAGTACCAGTATTTTTGGTTGCCAGCTGGCGGGCAAAAGCTTGTGCATCCTTTACACTTCCAATAACCTCGAGATCAACATCCTCTCCAAACGCTTCCTTTTGGGCAAGTAATTGAGAGTAAATGACATATAAAGGAGGTGGAAGCAACTCTGCTAATTGCTGCTGCTTCAATTTCTTTGTGTGCAGGACCCCTAATTGGTGCTGCACGGGCAAGGATGCTTTCTTCAGTGCTTTAAGGTGGGAAGGAAGACTTGATAAGAACTTCTTCCTGTTATTGATAGTCTCTTGGAGAACTTTCTTTTGTTGTTCCAATTTCTCACGAAGTTTGCATAATTCTTTACGCTGATACAACACATATTTCAGTACTTCAGAATTGTGCTTCAGTAGTTATCCAACACCCATACACACAGGTTCTCAAACAGATAGAGGTGCATCTACCATAATATAGCAATTATATACTCATTCATTTAATGGGGTAAGATGAAGGAAACGCTGTTTTCAGAACCAACCTTCTTACAACAGAAGAATGTCAAGAAAAATAATTCACTCATAACATGCAGCAAAACCTCCACCATCAAAAAGCAAACATAATATGAATTTTTTCGTACCTAAAAATCAACAGAAAATCAGCGCTTTTTTGATGAATATTTTAACTAGATACGCAATTTCAGTGAACAAATTTTAATAACCAACGCCTCTAATAGAACATTATTTAAATCGATTCTCACAAATCTCTCAAGAGAACCTGGATTACCTGGTGTAGTTCATAATTGAGCCTTTTAAGCATCAAGTTGTGCGCACTGTCACTTGATATTACAGGGTTTTTAATATCTTCTGGTGCATCTCTGAGGAACTCTTCCTCATGTACAAGTTCGATGTCAGGATATTTAGTTTTGAAGTCTTTGCATGCTTTTATTGCTTTGACATAGTGATTTTTCTCGTACATCAAGTTGTGGAGCTGCAAGGTTGTGAAATCCACAGGGGGTTTAGCACGTTCTGTTTCTGCTTTCACACGATCTTCTTCAAGCAAAATGGACCTGTTAGCCTGTTGGAGAACAATGTAAGCCACAGCCCACAAGGACTACCTAGCATCTGTACTTAAGATCAGCCAGCGGGAAGTAATATCATTCCTAAAGCGTGAAGGGGAAGTGGAAAGAGGGAATGAAGCAGTGGAACAATGAAGCAAAGATTTATTAAGATAATTGTTCTGATTCCTATTGACTTGGCAGCAAGATGCTAACTCAAGAAAAAGTTCAGCATATGAAAACAGAGGTACCTCTATCAGTAGAAGTTTCTGTTTCTTTGAGACTAACAGCAGGTTAAATTATATCTCATAGAGAAATAGTATCAAATAACTATAAATACATTCAAAACGTTTCACATCTGAACTCCCAAGTAATAACAATATTAAAATACTGACAAAAGTAGAGGAAAACCAACTTTTCAAAATCAAATTATCAAAACACGAGTAAGTATGGTGAAAAATTAAGATTACTAAATGAAGTGAAATATGGCTACTTAAAAAGAATTAAACCACCATCTGCTTCTTTTTCAATTCAAATAATATTAGTAATCCTACTAAAAAATGTAATGAACAAGCACCCAGCGAAGAATAAAAAGAAATGGAAATGCAACAGATAGGAGATACAAATTCAAATCAGAAGTTACAGAGATCAGCATTTAAGCACAATCCTGTGCATATGCACAAATCCAGAGCTTGAATTAGGGATGTAAAGTACCTACACACAAATTGAACTCAAATCACATTTCCCGTGTTAATGCTCTAGTTCATCATTTCACCAAGTAAAATATCATGAATTAATTGTACAATTTGTTTAACACAGTGAATCACAGAAATTCCCTTACACTTGTATTTCCTATCTCCCCGTCATTATTAAATCCCCATTGTGTGCACGCCAAAATAATTAAATTTGGAGAAAGAGTAAGATTAAAAAAAAAAACAAAACAAAACAAAAAAAACCCCAGTTTCTACTCATAATTAAAAATTATTTCTTCAAAATTCTCAGAGAAACCCCAAAGCTGGCATTACTTTTAATCGAAAATGATATTCATTTATATTCAATAAGCCACAAAAAAAGAAAAAAAAAATCACAACCCTACCAAAGCTAAAGAAACTTAATATGTTATTTAACACCCACGCAAGCACATATATAGGGAAACACCTGCCGGAGGGTGATGAAATTAAGGAGAATTTGAGTGACGAGTTCCCGGAGCTGGGTTTTGGGCTGGGCTTCTTTCTTGATGGCGAGCATCTTGGCCACGATTTCGTCAATCGAAGACTTACTCTCTCGCAACATGTCGTAAAGTGCCGCCATCTCTATCTTGCGCTCCGGCAGTATTTCACCGGGTTCTGCCATCGTCACTTCCACTTCAAATGCGATTTGCGTTGTTTCTCTTTCCCTCTTTTCGTATCCTATGTACTTTGCTAGTCTGCTGCCGGTTCTTTAGTTCTTGTTCCGGTCGGCCTATCGGATGAGACTATGTTAGGGCGTGTTTGAGCCACTTTATTTTGGAAGAATGTATTTTGAAATAGTAGATTGATGGAAAATGTGTGATTGAAAAATAAGGAAAAATTATTGATGTGATGGAAAATATTATTTTATTAAAAAATATGTAGTTTAAAATGAGTAGAAGAATGAGAATGAAAATTTTAGTGTGGCTCAAAC
>CAIGRK010150346.1:0-32238 GCA_903798315.1 Fraxinus greggii
AAAAAAAAAAAATCCTAAATGCTTCGTTTTTTAGACGATATGCAAAGGAAATTGAAGGGCAGTTTCGAAACTGAGCCTCCATTTGTCAAAACTTATATATCAATCACACATTCCCGTGGATCCACCTCTTGTCCATCGCTCATTTCTATCTATTTATAAATTCTTTATAAAATTCTTCATGTGAAGTGGACTGAACAATTATTAACTTTTTCTAGTTTCACTTTCTTTGCAATTTGTTAGTGTTAGCTTTTGGTCATTACAAGAGAGAGGCTTAAATCATTCTCATATTCTTGTCACTGTTCTTCCATTTGCCTGTTGTGAGAAAGGATGATGACAATATATGGTTTATACATAAATCATGAAATAGCTGATTCAGAATGTCTGGTTTTCTGGTATTTGGTGATTAG
Organism: Fraxinus greggii; assembly: GCA_903798315.1. Taxonomy (NCBI): domain Eukaryota; kingdom Viridiplantae; phylum Streptophyta; class Magnoliopsida; order Lamiales; family Oleaceae; genus Fraxinus; species Fraxinus greggii. The sequence continues at coordinate 408 of CAIGRK010150346.1, forward strand.
ATATTTCTATTTTCTTGACCAGTTTTGGTGACTTCCTCTACTTGTATTGCTATTCAACAATGCTGTGACTGCAAACTTAGACAAATAAGTTACCTAGCAACAGCAATGATGTAGGAAAACTCCTTGGGATATAGAGCAAGTCCATCAGTCTTGGTGTATCGCATTCTCTTTTGCAACTCCCTGCCTCCCCCAATAAGTGTGGGTTGATGATTTTAGCAGACACTGATGTCTTTTGCAACCTTTTATCATCGCTATTATATTAAACCTGTCCAGTAAAAACTTGAAACTTGAAATTATTTTTCGTCTGACTTTGTTAATTTCACAGTTTGATGGCTTGAAGGGAACGCTCCGGCATTTTAGCTTTATTCCACCAGGTGGTGGCGGTATATTGTCACATTCATTGGCACATGTTGCTTCTTGGTTGAAGGTGTGTCTTTCTGTTTGACACTCTATATCTCGAACATGGAATTATTGATAGTACGTACTGTTTCTGTACCGATCTTTATTTATAAGTTCAGGTTAAGGAGGCTGACGAATCTGGTGATGGAATTGAATCTCTCATAAATAGAGTCGAGAGCCTCTTGGCTGAAGGGAAACTTTGTGAAGCTGCTGAGGCTCTTGAAAATGGTCTTAAAGGCAGCCAGGCAGCAAACGTCGTTGACGACTGGGTTAAGCGAGCTAGGGACAGAGCCATCTCCGAACAAGCTTTGACGGTCCTGCAATCCTATGCCACTTCTATTAGCTTAACATAATTTTCAGGTCCATACATTCATAGCGAGTTTATTTTCCTCATATTTTTCCAAGGATTATGCAAACCTTAACGGGATAATTTTCCTGCCTAAGGTGTTTCTGTAAGTGATTGCAGCATTTTTCTTCTGTTGCAATACAGGCCGATCGAATGTGGTCTTTAAATAAATACATGGTGTGGTTATTATACAGCAATTGCAGTTTACAGATGCATTATAGACAATTATTTGAACATCTTTGCCGTAGAGCAACCTGTTACTGTGTTTTTGCCGTGGGAAGTTGGATTTAGTGTAAAATGGAGAGGCATTTTCGTCATTTGCTGAACTCGGCATTATTACTGTAGTAAAATGCTGTTGGAAGCATAATTTCCGCAAGGGATTTAGAAAATGTAGAGAATGAAAGTCAAGAAACATGCCTTTTGACTAACAAAACCAGCAGCCTTCTTTCTCGGGGTGTATAATAATAGTATGTTATTTTTTATTTATTTCAGTTGATTAGAAAGCGACATGATGATTCAAGTCTTCATCTTGTTTGACAGTTACATTTCAACTTTCATGGGCACTTTGTGGGAATAAACAGTATATGAATAGTGATTGAGCTGGCCTTTCATGTTACCACGAGCAACCGCTTCATAGCTGGTATTTGGCATGAAGCCCCAATCATTGTTTAATGTCATATGCATACTACTTTTGTTTTCTTCTAAATAATCTCACCACTTTTAGTAGCATGGTCTTCTATGGGAGACAATTTCTAACGGATGGAGAGTCCGTATGTGTTCCCTTTTCTAATATCAAGATTTTTTCTTAGGTAATTGTTCGATTTTGAAAAAATGACTGGAGTTATGAATGGTCACCTTGTTTCGCTAAACTAGTAAAGATAATTTCTCATAGAGTGGGGTTTGAGTAATAGCAGCTTAGCTCATCACTCATTATCGTCGAGCTTTGACTAGTGAGCTTGTTATCCACAAGAAACGTAATGGGGAGCTCCTTTTCCAATTGGTCTAGAGGAGTTATTTATGGTGAGCTCTCAAGTCTCAATCCATGTAATTCGAAGCAAAGAGCTCTTTTCTTGGTGAGTTTTGTGGAGTTATGTAGGTTAAACTATAGATGGCTAATTTGTCATTCATTGAACTAAAAGTAGGAGTTGGTCATCATAAGTCTAATAAAACAGAATAACTAAAATGCCACTGGACATAAAATTATTGATTACTCAAATTCCAACGAAGTTATGGATGCCCAGCTTATAATATAATAAATGAATAAGGGAAAAATATGGTGTGATGGCAATAGTTATCTAGGGAGGACTCTGTTACCAATATAAATGATTAGAAATATATCATTTTTATGTAAAATAATAATCTTATAAGTCGGCATAATTTGTCACATAGGGCATGTTTGGATAAAGTTAAAAGATTCACTTGTTAAGTACATTTTGAAATCCAAACTCAGCGCCCGTTTAATTTGTGAGCTCTTATTTTTAGTTTTACATTTTGAGGTTTTGCTTTAGGATTGTTGGAAATGTTTTTGATTTATTATTTTGAAAAATTGTTTCTTAAAATAAAAAACTGAAAAACTTGTATTTTTTATATATATAAAATAAGAGTTCTTATTTTTTTTAGTTTTCTATTTTTTGAAGTGCTACAAATGTGAAAGGTAGGAGAAGCGGACACTTTATTTCGCATACTTTCGGGACTTCAGCTGCAAATGTATAAATTTCTAATTTTTGAAATCTCACGGAATATTTGCTTTCAGTTTTTTATTTTAAATAACGGTCTCTCGGCTGGAGCTAAAGCCGAGCTGGAGCTAAAGCCGAAATACAACAAGAGCCGCCTTCCAAAATCTGTCGGGGGACCAACTCCAGTCCAGCTAGTGATAGCTCGCACAAGCTCCACCCCTCGCACCCCTGTATCTCTCTCACTCTCACATGTCCATACTCACACAACACACATATACAGATTCCTTGACTCTCTCTCTCTCTCTCTCAAGAGGCTTTTTATCTTACTCGCTTATCTCCTACGAAACCCCCTCTCAATTTGCATTTTCACAATTGGATTTTTAGAGAGAGATAGAGAGGAGATGCAGCAACAACATTGATGCAGAAGATAATTTTGTGTTCTCCCACCGAATCTAGAAAAGGTTTCATCAATTTCCCATTTCCGCTAGATCTTCTTCTTCTTAATACGCGTTATAGTAGGAATATATATAGATTTTGTTAAAATAAACGATTGGCATCTTTGGCCGAATATACTGCGTTGATTTTTCGTAATTATGTCTAACTTTCTGAAGGTGTTGATCTAGTCTTACTGTTAGAGTCTTAGTGCGATTTCGTTTTTTCTGTTCTTTTGGATTTGATTTCTGATTTTGTGAATCTAGTGAAGGAAGCATTTTTTTGGTTTAGCTTAATTCACTCTTAATTTGTTTCCGGTTACTTAAATTGCCGCTCTGCACTCGAATTCATTTGATTTACCAACATGTGATTTGCATATCACTTCGATTAGAACTCAGATTATTGGTATTCCTATTATTAGGTATTGATCTGTGCGAAGTGTCTCTTACTTAATTTGTATTATTAACAAGTACTGTATTTTTTTATTGGACTTAATTCTACTGTGGTTGACTTGTGCATTCAATAGGAAGCTGCTCTTAGCGCTTAATTGTGTTGGGGAGTCAGATCTGAAGTGAAGTCTCAGGATCACAGCAAAGATGGCGGCAACACTGGCTTGGAGATTTTCTCCCACAAATAGCAACACTAATGACTTGGTAAATTCTTTAATTAAGCATATAAACTGTATATCAGAAGCAAATCTTGGAGATCTACTTAAATCGAGAATTGGGAGAGTCATAATTGTGCTTTTGTAAATCTAAGTTGGATTGTATCCATTGATTGCTAACACCTACTCGTAAAAAATGTTCCTTTTGTAGTCTGATTATTGTCTAGTTGTCGTTATATAAAGTTGCTCCACTTAAGTGGAGTTATGTCACCTTGCTAGGCATTCTCACTATGCTCCGTGAATCTATCCATTCACTTTTCCATTATTGCTACAAACTTGGATTATGGAAGGGGGATTTGTCTTTAGCTTTACAACTGTGTTGAAAATAAAAGCTCGCCAGCGCAAGAAATTGTTGTAGAAAACATTTCAATCATGCTCAAATATTGGATATCTGTTCTTGCATTTCTTGAAATTACTTTATGATTATGTGAAGTGCAGAACTAATAATTTTTATAAAAAATATATTGTAGACACATTCTTCAGAACATAGTTTGGTGTATATCTTTCTTGGCTAATACCCTCTTTGTTAAATACTCTGAGAGTTGCCTATTCGAACTATTTCTGTCATTTCAGAGAATCTTTGAATTATTTAAAAGTCAGTATAAGATGCATGTAGTTTATGTTTGACCGTTTCGAATTTGTTTGCTCATGTGCACTTCTGTATTCCACCTCCTGCCTGTCTCCTAATATTCTCTCTCACCATGAGTTTATCTTATTGTCTTCTGTTGCAGGAGAGAAATGGGGATGCTAAACCTCGTGACTTGGAGCCTTTAACTCCCCATACACTTGCCAAAGCGAATTCAAGGTCTGTTGCAGACTATCACCTGAGCTGTCACCCTTCAGATACAATTTAATATTCTACTACCGATATTTTGATTTGCTAAGCTTTTAGCTACATATAATGTAATCGCATGCAATAAGCTTTCTTTCCAATGTATTTATTATACATTTAAGGAGAATATCTCAAAACCCACTGTTATTATCTGTTACTACCATATGTCATCCTGGTACTTGCTCCTGATATGGGGCATGGTTTTCCTTTCTGACAAAAAAAGGGCTACATTCTGAGACAATTTGGTAATTATGTGGAATTGCAACTTAATTAGACTCCACATATACTACAAGGACAATGACATACAGTTTATGTTTATTACATTGCCCCTGTTTGAGCCTCATTTTTTAAGAATAGATTTTGTAAAAAGTGATTTTTTTTGGAGAATGCGCGGTTAAAAAGTATGGAAAAGTTTTTTGGTTTACATGCAAAATTATTTTATTGAGAGAATGTATGCTTGGAAATGAGTGTTAGAGAATGGGCCTCAAACAGGGGCGTTGTTTCCTTTCTTTGAAGCAGTAATCTTGAACTTGGCACTAACCCTAGATCTTGCATGATGGGAAATTTTTATCTAATTATTAATCCACCTTATTATTCAAGATTATGATAGGTAAGTAAGCTTCAACTGAGAGTAAATGAAAGTGTCAACTTCAACTGAGAGTAAATGCAAGTGTCAACTGTGCTAAATGGGATCTTAAAGTAGATATAATAAAAAAAATGCGTACTCTTCATCTCTATATGTTCTTCAGGACCTTTTACTGTTCTTTTCTTCATTATTCATTTAGATGTTAAAATTCTGAATTTATCCTGCTTTCAACTTACTAATTCCTGTGGTGATTTCAGCTTTAAACATAATCTATCTCAACAACCATCATATATTACCCTTTTTTACATTGACGAAAAAATTCTAATATCTGTCCACTACCGCTTTGTAAAGGCTTTTAGAAAATACTCGTACTTCACAATTTTGCTGATATGGAGGAGTAAAGTTTGGTTAATTTTGATGATAATCAACACCTAAGAAATTTCTGTTCCCTCTCTACCTGCAGAGATCGTAGTAGTATGGAGGACCCAGATGGGACATTAGCAAGTGTTGCCCAGTGCATTGAGCAATTGCGGCAGAATTCCTCATCTACCCAAGAAAAAGAAAATTCCTTGGTACAATTGCTTGAGCTTATTAATACACGTGAGAATGCTTTTAGTGCAGTTGGATCACATTCTCAAGCAGTTCCAGTACTCGTATCTCTTCTTCGGTCTGGAATACTTGGCATAAAGTTGCAGGCTGCTAGTGTTTTAGGTTCTCTCTGCAAAGAGAATGAGTTACGGCTCAAAGTATTGCTTGGGGGTTGTATTCCGCCATTGCTTGGCCTTCTCAAGTCAAATTCAGCAGAAGGTCAAATTGCAGCAGCAAAGACCATATATGCCGTTTCTCAAGGTGGTGCTAAGGATCATGTTGGCTCAAAAATTTTTTCGACAGAGGGAGTTGTTCCTGTATTGTGGGAACAATTAGAGAAGGGACTCAATGCTAGAAATGTAGTTGATGGCTTGTTAACAGGAGCTTTACGGAATCTTTCTAGCAGCACTGAAGGATTTTGGCCTGCAACAATACAAGCTGGGGGAGTTGATACACTTGTGAAATTGCTTACTACTGGACAGTCAAGTACTCAAGCAAATGTATGCTTTCTCTTGGCATGCATGATGATGGAGGATGCATCTGTTTGTACTAAAGTCATGTCTGCAGATGCTACAAAACAGCTCCTTAAGCTAATTGGATCTGGCAACGAAGCTTCTGTTAGAGCGGAAGCTGCAGCTGCTCTAAAATCTCTTTCTGCCCAGTGTAAAGAAGCCAGACGGGATATTGCTAATTACAGCGGTATACCTGTTCTAATAAATGCTACAATTGCCCCTTCAAAAGAATTCATGCAGGGGGAGTTTGCCCAAGCTTTGCAAGAGAATGCTATGTGCGCTCTTGCAAACATATCTGGTGGTTTGTCATATGTCATCTCAAGTCTTGGTCAAAGCCTTGAATCATGTACATCACCTGCACAAGTGGCTGACACATTAGGAGCATTGGCTTCAGCTCTGATGATATATGATAGCAAAGCAGAATATGCTAGAGCATCGGAGCCAATGGAGGTGGAAAAGACACTGGTTAAGCAGTTCAAACCCCGGTTACCATTTCTGGTGCAGGAGCGTACAATAGAAGCCCTTGCCAGTTTATATGGGAATGCTATACTCGCAGGCAAACTTGCCAATTCTGATGCAAAACGTCTGCTGATTGGTCTGATCACAATGGCAACCAATGAAGTTCAGGATGAATTGATAAGATCTCTTCTCATCCTCTGCAACAACGAAGGAAGTTTATGGCAAGCCCTACAAGGACGCGAGGGGATTCAGCTTTTGATATCCCTTCTTGGTCTTTCATCAGAGCAGCAGCAGGAGTGTGCTGTTGCATTACTTTGCCTCCTTTCCAATGATAATGATGAAAGCAAATGGGCTATTACGGCTGCAGGTGGCATACCCCCTCTTGTTCAAATTCTGGAGACGGGGTCTGCAAAAGCAAAAGAAGACTCTGCAACGATCATTGGGAACCTCTGTAATCATAGTGAAGATATAAGAGCTTGTGTTGAAAGTGCTGATGCTGTCCCTGCTTTGTTATGGCTGCTGAAGAATGGAAGCCCCAATGGAAAGGAGATTGCTTCTAAGACCTTAAACCATTTAATTCACAAGTCAGATACTGCAACAATCAGCCAGCTCACTGCATTATTAACTAGTGATCTACCTGAATCTAAAGTTTATGTCTTAGATGCATTAAAAAGTTTGCTCTCTGTGGCCCCTCTGAATGATATGCTACGTGAAGGTAGTGCAGCAAATGATGCAATTGAGACAATGATAAAAATCTTGAGTTTTACCAAGGAAGAAACTCAGGCAAAGTCTGCTTTAGCTCTTGCTGGAATCTTTGAACTCAGGAAGGACTTGCGAGAAACTAGCATTGCTGTTAAGGCTCTTTGGTCAGTCGTAAAACTTTTAAATGTTGAATCTGATAACATTCTAGTAGAATCTTCTCGTTGCCTTGCTGCAATATTTCTCTCAGTTAAGAAGAACCGAGATGTGGCTGCTGTTGCTAGAGATGCATTGCCTAAGTTGGTGGTGCTTGCTAAATCTCCGGTTTTGCAAGTTGCAGAACAAGCAGTATGTGGTTTGGCTAATCTTCTTTTGGATGGTGAAGCCTCGGAGAAAGCTATTCCTGAAGAAATTGTTTTGTCTGCCACTAGAGTTTTATGTGAAGGAACAAATGTTGGAAGAACTCATGCTGCAGCTGCTATTGCTCGGCTTCTCCATTCTCGTCAAATTGATCCTGCTTTAACTGACTGTGTAAATCGTGCTGGGACTGTGCTTGCATTGGTTTCTTTCCTTGAAGCCGCTGACAGTGGGTCTGTTGCTACTTCAGAGGCATTAGATGCATTGGCTTTCCTCTCAAGAGCTGTTGAAGCTAGTGAGCACGTGAAACCTGCTTGGGCAGTTCTTGCTGAATTCCCTAATAGCATAACCCCAATAGTTTCATGTATTGCTGATTCCCTGCCATTGGTACAGGATAAGGCTATCGAAATATTGTCCCGACTATGCCGGGCTCAGCGTATTTTTCTTGGGAATGCAGTTGCCTGTGCATCTGGATGCATTTCATCCGTTGCGCGAAGGGTAATCAGTTCAGTAAATGCTAGGGTGAAAATTGGAGGAACTGCACTTCTTGTGTGTGCTGCAAAAGTGAATCATCAAAGGGTTGTAGAAGACTTAAATGAGTCAAACTCATGTGCTCCGCTCATTCATTCTCTTGTTGGAATGCTGACCTCTGTGGAGACTTCTAAATATGGAGATCAGGCTGATAAAGATACTGTAAGCATCTGTAGAATCACCGAAGAAGGCAGTGAAAGCAACTTAGAGAGAAGTACTTCAGTTATCTATGGTGCCAATATAGCTATATGGCTTCTTTCTGTTCTTGCTAGTCGTGATGACAAAAGTAAAGCTGGGATCATGGAAGCTGGAGCAATTGAAGTCCTTACGGAGAAAATATCTCAATCTTTTCTACAGTATGCACAGGTAATAGTTTTGTCTGCATTTTTAAACTAATTACATGTATTCGATCCACAGTGCATCTACCCATGAGGAAAATTCTCTATTTGTTGAACCATTTTTAATATGATATGCACACTTTTCTTATATTTACTCATTTATGAGTGATTACATGCAAATTATGAAATTCACCAACTCTTTTCTTTACACTTGCTATGACAATTTTTGCAGACCGATTTTAAAGAGGAGAGCAACATTTGGATTTGCGCCTTATTGTTAGCGGTTCTATTTCAAGACAGGGATATCATCCGTGGAAATGCAACTATGAAAGCAATACCAGTACTAGCTAATTTACTGAGATCAGAGGATTCAGCAGACAGATATTTTGCTGCACAAGCTATGGCGAGTCTTGTCTGTAATGGTAGCAGGGGAACTCTTCTGTCTGTTGCAAACTCAGGAGCAGCAGTGGGACTCATTTCCTTGCTTGGCTGCGCTGATATCGATATTAGTGACCTTCTAGAATTGTCAGAGGAGTTTGCTTTGGTCCGTTATCCAGATCAAGTTGCTCTTGAGCGATTGTTTAGGGTGGATGACATTAGGGTTGGTGCAACTTCTAGAAAAGCTATACCAGTCCTTGTTGATTTGCTTAAACCAATTCCTGATCGCCCTGGGGCACCTTTTCTATCTCTGGGGCTTCTAATCCAACTTGCTAAAGATTGTCCTTCTAATCAGATTGTGATGGTAGAGTCAGGAGCCTTGGAAGGGTTAACAAAATATCTTTCTCTTGGCCCTCAAGATACAACCGAGGAGGCTGCTACTGATCTTCTAGGCATTCTTTTTAGCACCGCTGAGATAAGGAGACACGAATCTGCATTTGGTGCTGTCAGCCAGCTTGTGGCAGTCTTGCGTTTAGGTGGAAGAACAGCAAGGTATAGTGCTGCAAAAGCATTAGAAAACCTATTTTCTGCGGATTACATAAGGAATACAGAATCTGCGAGGCAAGCGGTTCAACCTTTGGTGGAAATTCTAAATACTGGATTGGAGAAAGAACAACATGCTGCTATTGGTGCACTGGTTAGGCTGCTGAGTGAGAACCCATCAAGAGCCCTTGCAGTTCAAGATGTTGAGATGAACGCTGTAGATGTACTGTGCAGGCTTCTTTCATCAAATTACTCAATGGAGCTTAAGGGGGATGCCAGTGAGTTGTGTGCTGTTCTTTTTGGAAATACAAGAATAAGATCTACTCTAGCTGCTGCTCGCTGCGTAGAGCCTCTAGTTTCTCTCCTTGTTGCCGAGTACAGTCCTGCTCACCACTCAATTGTTCGTGCATTAGATAAACTCTTAGATGATGAACAATTGGCAGAACTAGTTGCTGCACATGGTGCAGTCATCCCTCTTGTAGGCCTTTTGAATGGACAGAATTATTTGCTGAATGAGGCTATTTCGAGAGCTCTTGTGAAGTTAGGGAAAGACAGGCCTGCATGTAAGATGGAAATGGTGAAAGCTGGGGTGATTGAGAGTGTTCTTGACATTCTCCATGAAGCACCGGATTTTCTCTGTTGTGCATTTGCCGAACTTCTCAGGATACTTACCAATAATGCAACCATTGCAAAGGGTTCATCTGCAGCAAAAGTGGTTGAGCCTCTCTTTCTTTTGCTGACGAGACCAGAATTCGGACCCGATGGACAACATAGTGCTCTGCAAGTTCTTGTGAATATTTTAGAGCATCCACAGTGTCGTGCTGATTATACCCTGACATCTCATCAAATTGAACCGCTCATACCTTTGCTTGACTCTCCTGCCTCAGCAGTGCAACAGTTGGCTGCTGAGCTTCTGTCCCACCTACTTTTGGAGGAGCATCTTCAGAAAGACCCTGTAACACAGCAAGTGATTGGGCCTCTGGTACGTCTTCTTGGTTCTGGTATACCTATGTTGCAGCAAAGAGCTGTGAGGGCTCTTGTCAGTATTGCTGTAACTTGGCCAAATGAAATTGCTAAAGAGGGTGGTGTGAGTGAGCTGTCCAAAGTCATACTTCAAGCTGATCCTTTGCTTCCTCATGCTTTGTGGGAGTCTGCTGCTTCTGTATTATCCAGTATTCTGCAATTTAGTTCTGAGTTTTATTTGGAAGTGCCAGTCGCAGTATTGGTAAGGCTCCTTCGCTCAGGCTTAGAGAGCACAGTTACAGGGGCACTTAATGCTCTTCTGGTGCTGGAGACTGATGACTCTACCAGTGCTGAAGCAATGGCTGAAAGTGGCGCAATTGAGGTGCTTTTGGAACTTCTAAGATGTCATCAGTGTGAGGAAACAGCTGCAAGATTACTGGAGGTGTTATTAAACAATGTGAAAATCAGGGATTCCAAAGCAACCAAGTCTGCGATTGTGCCATTGTCGCAATATCTCTTAGATCCACAAACCCAAGGTCAACAAGCCAGGCTACTGGCTACCCTTGCTCTTGGCGACTTATTCCAGAATGAGGCCCTTGCTCGGACAGCAGACGCTGTTTCTGCCTGCAGGGCATTGGTGAATCTGCTGGAGGATCAGCCTACAGAAGAAATGAAAGTAGTATCCATATGTGCTTTACAGAACCTTGTTATGTACAGCCGATCAAATAAAAGAGCCGTTGCAGAAGCTGGTGGTGTTCAGGTTGTGCTCGACCTGATTGGTTCTAGTGATCCAGAAACATCAGTGCAGGCGGCAATGTTTATTAAACTTCTCTTCTCTAACAATACCATTCAAGAGTATGCCTCAAGTGAAACTGTTAGAGCTATTACTGGTAAACTCTCCCTACCATTTTACTTAATCATTCTGAGTTTAATACGTTCTGATTGCTCGAAGAGCATAGCTAAATTGACACGCCGTCTTGCAAAATGTCAGCTTTTGATGCCACGTTACTTGAATATTGTTATCTAACCTAACATTGTCCATCATTTATTGTGATGATGATATACATAATTTTCATTAGCGTCATTTATATTCTACACATGCTTTGTCATTTTCCGTCTGCGCCTTGCTGGGTTAAGTTTACCAAGTATCTTTTGCTTGAAGTGTTAGAGGGTTTCACTTTGGATATCTTCTGATAAAGAGTATGGTGTGAAATTCTTTGTTTGCTTGCTTCTCCTCTAGAGAATATCGAATCCTCTTTGTTGCTTCATATTTTTCAGTAAAATTTCTTTGTTGTATAAAATATTTAGCAGCAAAATATATATTTGCTCCACGTACTGCACCACATTATCATTGACAAAATAAAATGCATTTGGCTGTTAAATATTCAGTCGCTGTACCTTTTCTTTTGGTTGTCGAATTGCTACTGTCCTCAATCTCTTTTAACTGTGAATTTAGTCTTCAATGAACAATTTTCTATACTTGTAGCCGCAATCGAAAAAGACTTGTGGGCCGCTGGCTCAGTAAATGAGGAGTACCTGAAGGCTCTGAATGCACTATTTGGTAATTTTCCCCGTTTAAGAGCGACTGAACCTGCAACGTTAAGTATTCCACATTTGGTAACCTCCCTTAAGACCGGATCAGAGGCATCTCAAGAAGCTGCATTGGATGCACTATTTCTTCTCAGGCAAGCTTGGTCGGCTTGTCCAGCTGAAGTTTCTCGGGCGCAATCAATTGCTGCAGCTGATGCGATTCCCCTGTTGCAATACCTGATCCAATCAGGCCCACCTCGGTTTCAGGAGAAGGCAGAATTCTTATTGCAATGTTTGCCAGGTACACTGGTGGTGATAATCAGGCGAGGGAATAATATGAGGCAATCTGTTGGGAACCCCAGCGTATATTGCAAGCTTACCCTTGGAAATACACCTGCTCGTCAAACCAAGGTTCAAAGCTTGCATCTCTCTTCAAAACATTTTTCTCGTGGTTATTTGTCCAAGTTTTTACAAATCTGCATAAATTGTGTTCTACAGCAAATCTGATCAGGGGACCTTGCGGAGGCTTGAATTAGACTAGGTGAATCAGACTAGGTTTTCGTAGGTGCTAAATGCATGCTGCCGTTTCCTCTCTGACAAACCACACACAATCCCACCCAGGCATGCGTTTAGATTCCTGTGTTGAAGACAAAATTTAAGGTTAAATTATCAACAAGAGGGTTCCTAGCATCAGTACTTTCTAGTAGAAAATTACAACGTGCTCTATCTTTCTGATATAAACCTTGAGGGGTTGCTCAATTGGTCAGGCCTTGGGTTTGCTTCCCAATGGTCACCAGTTCGAGTCCCCTTAGGGCCACTGAGGTGAGTACCCGGCCGTAAACTTCAGGGCCCCGTGGGATTAGTCGAGGTTCGCGCAAGTTGGCCCGAACATCCACGGTTATAAAAAAAAAAATCTTTCTGATATAAGAACCATAACGGTGTAATCATGACTAATGTCTTAGTAAAATTACAAGTTCTTCATGACTTGCTGGATTGCAGTCCCAACCAAGTTATGGCATAGCTTTGCATTGCTACACTGATCTAAACTTATAGGAAACCAAGAGGCCCAAAAGAATTGAGGTGGGACAGGTTGAATAGCTCAGGGGTTTGTGCTAAGAAATTAGTAGAATTTTTTGTTTTTGGATATTGGGCCCTTTGTTTTAACCTAAACCTTCTTCTCTGCTTTGCTATTTAGAATCACTACTTTTATACTAAGTGACGGTTGTCTTGATGCCTACTCCTATAGATATTTTCTATTTGAACCTGTGCACTGGGCATCATCACCTTTACACTCTGAACCCTTGTATACAAAGTTATTTGATTGTAAAGGTCAAACTATCTCAAGATAATGGCAAACAATTAGTTATTTATAAACAAATAAGGAAAAAGTAGTTCTTCGATGGCATGAAACAAAGACATGGAAGGAATGACCATGCTCACATATGTTCGACTAGCTGTAGGTGGTTCCAATCAACTATATGGGATTTCAAATTTCATAATACTGGGCATCTATCTCTAGCAAATAGCAATATCCTATTCTTGAAATTGATGGAGGCGTCACGCCAAGATAATTTTAAAGTCACGCCAAGATAATTTTAAACCATCAATCACACTTTCATAATAGGAACTAAATGAACTGACAATAATATGTTTCCCAGCCTAGGGTTTAATTGGCACCATGGATTTTCTTTCCTCAAATCACCAAACTGTCGTATAAGCAATTTTTGGATGGTGGAACGGGTGGGCAATTTGTTTCACCCTCTAACATGCATCTGTTTGTTTGCTGCCAGGTTATATCAACTGGTCCCAACCCAGAGTGGGATGAGAGTTTTGCATGGTCCTTCGAGAGTCCTCCTAAAGGCCAGAAGCTTCACATTTCATGCAAGAACAAGAGCAAAATGGGGAAGGTAAATGAGTTCTGCATGTTTTCTTGTGTATAATATCTTTACGTTGCTTCCCCCACTAACCGATTCCTTTTCACAATGGCAGAGCTCATTCGGAAAGGTAACTATTCAAATCGACCGTGTAGTAATGTTGGGGGCAGTTGCTGGGGAGTACGCTCTGTTGCCCGAAAGCAAAAGCGGACCTTCAAGGAACTTGGAAATAGAATTCCAGTGGTCTAACAAATAGTAGCCAAGCTAAGGTTTTAGTAACTCAACTGCCAAATAGAGTAAATTCATTGTTTACAGATTTTCATCAGACATTTTCCCATTATATTTATTGTGTGGTGTATATAGTTTGGACAATCTTTTTGTAGTTCTGAAACGGCCGTTTGTTGATGTATTCTTTTGCAATTCGAATGAATTTCATTTTTGTTGGAAAGGGTATGGAGTGTAAATTACTTTTTGTACTTCGCAAAATACTTGTGGCAAAATTATGTGCTTACTGCTTATCTTAGCCTTAGTTTGTATACAATTTATAATTAGTTTTGTAAATTCAATCAAAGTCATACATTAATTTTAACAATATATTTATAACAATTAATCATCGTTGGCCACACATTTCATGGATAAAACAGAAGTAGCAGACTCTCTCAGAGCATAAGGAAGCAGAGGATCATCTTGAAATATGACTTTGGATAGCTCGATCGCACAACTCTCCTTTGCAACTTCGTCTGACCAAGTTACAGAATTCTAACAAGAGCCCTTCACCACTCTGTTGAAATATGCTCAGTTAAGACAGAAGCTCAGCTGCCAACTCTTGCACTGCCCAACGTGTTTAGTCCCATTTTTTGAGGTTGTATTCAACATATGCTTGGTCAACTTAGATCGGCAATTCATTACTCAGGGGCCATTCAAGCAATTTAGGGCTTTAGGCAAATTTTTAAAGGTTTTTTTTTTTTGAGAAGATTATAAAATTAAAATAAATGGAGCAAATGATAACCAAAAAAAATCGGTTGATGATTATTATGATCATTAACGTACTTTCTGTAGCGATTATCAATGAAAATGTCGTCGGCGATGATAGCAACCACCAAAGCTGCTTCAGTCGTAGGCAGCAACTATTGATATCTCCAATAAAATTTTGTTCTTTTTTCATTTTTATGTTTTAAATTTGTTATAAGTACTCCATGATAAAGTTCAAATATCTTTTTATATTTTGTTTATGATAAATACGGACTTGTAAGTTATTTTTCAAAATGTGATTGTATGCTCTCGGAATTTTCCATTAACGGCAATCCAAAAAAAAAATAAAAAAAAATCCCTTTTCTTGTTTGTGTATTTTCCATTTGACAATATAATTTCTTATAGAAATGAACAATTCGGCCCAAGTCTCTGACTGACATTGCCATGCGTTTGTCATCAGTGGCGGACCCAAGATTTCGAATCAGCACGGGCGGCTGTGAATCGTTGACCGTTGTCAACAAAAAAAATTAAGAGCCCCGTTTGATCACCATTTTTTGCAAAAAAATGCATTTTAAAATAGTGATATGATGAGAATGTATGATTAGAAATAAGAAAAAATTTTGAATTTGTATATAATATTATTTTATTGAAAGTGTGCTATTTAAATAAGAGAAATGTAATTCGAAAAAAAAAAAGAATCAAACAAGTTTCAAAATTTAAATATAACAATTATTTTGTTCAAGCTAAACATGTATAATTTTGTTGTAAAAATTAACAGTATTCACCGAATGATATTGTGGCCAAATTTTGTATAATTCGAAAGAAGAGCACGGGTTTGAATTTTTATAATTGCATTAAAACTGTTAAAATGTAACATATATTATTTTGGTAAATTTAATATCAAATTCAACGAGTTCCATAATGATCAAGTTTTCACTATTCAAGGAGAGGTCACGGGTTCAAATCTCCTCCTTATCACATTTAATTTTGGTAAAAATTGTAGAATTGAAAATATTTCACAATAAAATTGGTGGGAAGGGGATTCAAAAATGAGACTTCACATATGAATATACAGACTCTAACTAGCTGAGTTACAAAAAATGTATAAAAATAAAACAAATTAGCAGGTATATAATCTAAAGCATTTATTCGTTGTCAGCAAAAAAACTGTTCCCGACGGATCTAGCATGCGAGGCCGCCGAGCTCGTCGGGTGCTGGATCTGTCAGTGTTTGCCACCAATATTCGATCATGAACTCTTTGCAAAACTTTAAAGTAAATGAAGAGTAAAAATGGAATCAGACTCAAGAAGTAAACGCCCACTGTGGACCGTCGGACATTCAACCAGAAGTGGACCCGTTTTCTGAATATTCTATGTGAACATTTCATATTTAAGAGACAAAACTAAGAAACAAGTTTTAAAATTTCAGAAATCTTATATTATTAAATTATATTTTATAAAATAATTAATTAAATATATATTTTATTAATTAAATATATTAAAGTCACTACTTTATATAATTTGGTCACAAATTATTGAATTAATTGATCACAAATCAAAAAATTTATTAGGTATAAATTATTTCACTATTACAAATAAAAATTTTATATATTACATCTTATTCATCGGTCACAAATTAATAAGTCACAACTTGTTTAATGGTCACAAATTATAAAATTAATTAGTCATAAGTTATTTTTTGATCACAACTACATTTTTTAGGTCACAATCAATCAAATACTTTGTCACAAGCATCCCCACCTAACCCACGACCACCACCAACATCGTCACAACACCACCACACATTATTTGAACCCACCACAACAACAGCCACCGCCACGACAGATCGCCACATCACCACCGCATCAACCACAATACCACCACACACCATCTGAACCCCCACAACAACCACATCAACACCACAGCAACCACGACGCCATTGCTAGAGTCACCATGTCACTGCCAACACCAACACCATCGCACACTACACCCCGCACCCACAACAGCCACACCGCACCACACAGCATTGTACCCATTGCGCACAGCACCACAACCACAACAATCACAAGCTCAACACACCATCACCACCATCAAACCGTCAATCATCACGCCACTCAATTTTTTTTTTTTAAAAAAGAAGAACAGACCTGCATGGTGGTCTCTTGTGGTGGTCTTTGACGGTAGTCTTCCATGTAATAAAGGCATAGAAGGGTGGATGGGGGTAGATGTTGTAGCGGCGACAGTGGCGGTACTCCAGTGATTCTGCACATGATGAACTAGCTATGGTTCTGTCGCTGCGAGGCACCATTGCATCGGGTCGGGTGCAGCAGTATGTTGGGTTGTGCTACGCGTGTGACCGTCGTCAGAGCCATTGGAGAGAGAGGAAATATGTGGGTTGTGATTTGTAATTTTGGAATTTTTAGGATTTAGGTAGTTGTATGATTCAGAAAGAGAAGGTAGAGGATATTGAATATTACTAATATTAAATATTTGAATTAATATCTGATTTTTGTATAAACAAACTTTATATCTATTTTTTGGAATTGGATCTTAAAAAATCTGATTATGTACGATTTCCACATATTTTATTGTGAAATAGAATTCTCAAAGTTGAAAAGTAGCAAATAATATGCTTTAAGCTTCATCAAACATGGGCTATTATTTAATTTTTGAGTATTTATAACTTTGTATATCGACAATTTTTTTTTGGGAAAAATAAAGTTTTATTAAACTATTTATATTTTTAATATTATTAACTCAATGTCATTAGTATTTTAATTATTTTAAAATTATGATTTAATTACCGACGTCATTTTCTTCGAATGAAAAATTTGCCTTACATAAATATGAGGCCAAAGACAGTTGTTTAACTTGCCTATTGATTGAAAACCAATTATATTTGTAAGGGAAAACTTCAAATGTAAGAGATTAAATATCGCTATTTTAAAAATTAAGACACAAAGTTTATAACTTCAAAAATTAGATATTAAATAAATTTTATTTATGAAATAGTTAATTAAAAATACATTTTATAAATTAAAATATATTAAGGTATTTTGTCACAATTATCAAATTAATTTGTTACAAATTATTTTTCGATCACGAATAAATTTTTTTATAGGTTACAAATTATTTTACTGTCACAAATAAAAAAATTCATCGATCACAAATCAAAAAAATTATAGATCACAATTTATTTATTGATCACCAATCATAAATTTTATAAGTCGCCATTTATTATACAGTAAATAATTATCTTGTTACAAATTAACAAATTTTTAGGTCACATATTATATATTGATCACAATCAACCAAATAATTTGTGACAACCACCTCACCGTGGCCTCCCATCGCACTACCTCTACCTCCTAGCAACACAACCGTTGTTGCGTCACCGCCGGCACTGCTTCCAACAAACTACCATTTTTAACTTCAAAACAACCACCAACAAACCACCATTCGCAATTACAAAACCATCACTAGTGTCAACCCCAACACCACCACCACCACCACCATCGTCCCGCCACCTGTACAGCCACTGCCACCACTATCTTACTATCAACATTACGGCCAACACAAGCAACACCACCACCTCCTGTACCAAAAATCACGACCACCATCTCCATCATATCACATCCACCAAAAAATCCCCAAACCCACTGCTACCGTCGTCGCCACCACCACTGTATCATTACCATCGTCTTATCAATTTGACAACAGGTTGTAGTGTACAATCGCGGAGCAGCTAGAAGGCGTGTGTGTCATGTGCAAGGCACTGGGTGACAAGCACAATACCCCGTGCAGTCGCTGTAGCAACGGCGCTGTCGTTGCCACCTGAGTGCGACAACGCCGCTGTGTGCGATGTTGCTGTGGCTTCTGTCGGCGCTGGTGTTGTGTGTCATCGCCTGCTATGCGACAACGATGGGTCTCTCGACGACGGTAGGAGAGAGACGACAGAGACGATAGATAAAGAGAATAGAAATGATAAATGATCTATGATTACGGTTAGGGCTTGGGTTGGGTTGGGTTGGGTTGGGTTGGGTAGGGATGAGGGGGTGGAGTGGTTATATAGATTAAATTATTTTTATAAGATTATTATTAATAGTTAAATAAGATATTATAATCTGATTTTTGTATAAACAAATCTTAAATTTGATTTTTGAAATGTAATTTTTAAAAGTAGGCTTCCATATAATTTTCAGTATTTTTAACGAGTAAGTCAATGCGCTTTCAATTTGATCTTGGGTCACGAAGAATTAATGAGTCAAACTTTTGATTCATTGTATTTGAGCCTCATGCACTTTAAATGATTAAACAAATGTGATTGGGCTATTATTCGAATTGACGAGATGAACTTTTAACTTTATTTATGGGCTTTCTGCCTGAAGTAGACCAAATGGCTCATTTTTTAGGTTTTGACGTCGTATACTTTCACTTTTTAGGTCTTTATTACCTAAAGTAGACTACACATTGTTACGTCTTTTATGTAACGTAATATATCGTAAGTGTACTGTGTCGAGTTGCTGGATATTTTCCTTTGGCTTACAATGTGTGGCGCTTAGGCGCCATTGAGGTGACGCCTGGGCGCTACACTTGTAGTTCACTTCAAGTCATTCACATGCTTGCCTGGCTTCTTTCTTCGCAATCTTTGTACACTTTTGTTCCTGCTTCTTCTTAACTTATTTCAGTGCTTCATCAACGTCATATTTGGTTCATTTTCAAGCTCCACACTTGATCATTTTTATTTATCTACCTCACCAATAAAACAATATTAAAACATACATTATAACGCTATGAAGCTCATAGGAATTAGCTAAATATCAAGATTGGATGTTGTCTAAAACAAGAGTGAATTACACTCATCACACAGCCACCGCGATCCAATTTAGAATCAATGAAAGAACAATTCTATTTACGTTATTCATCACAAAGTTTTGAATAAATAGAAAATAATTGCTTCACTTGGCCTCGATTGACCTTTATTTTTAAAAATTCATTTTTCCTCAAATTCATTTTCAATCACACATTCTGTGAGATCCACAACTTTTATCAATTTTTATCACACATTTCATCAACTTTTATCAAAATCTACTAAAAAATTGATGTTTATCTAAACGAAACATGGGTTTAATTTTAGAAGGAATTATGTTGAGAAAGAAAATATAAATCTTTAATTAATTATGTTGAGAAAGAAAATATATTACATTATGCTTTTATTACCACAAATTTCATTCACACATTATTATCAATATTCTTTTATAAATATAATTAATTATGATCAATTTATGCAAAATTTCTCAAATGTCGTTAATTACAATATTTTCCCTTTAATTAAAAGGCCTCGACAATAAACCATTTAATCAAGTCTGATAAGATTTTTCCTATGAAACTTCATTGATTGATACAAATCTAATCAATCCAACTTACGACCTTTTATCTAACAAAATGGATGATACCCATGTGAATGTAGTCCAAATTGTCCCTCTCAACTATAAATCAAAATCAAGGGACCTCCAATTCATCCCATCATGGTGCGAACTCACTTTTGCTTGCACGTTTTGCATTATCATTCAACTTCACATTTAAGTAAAGTATGCTACAATTAATAACAAATCACCGTGATACGTCCATACATACATACGTAGTTGTTACGACGTAAAATTTAATCTAGTAGTTCAATTTTTATAGTCGGCTACAATTTATAATTTTGTTTCGATCATATTCTATCATAGTCGTATATTAGAGATTTCTCACTTCCTAATTTTTCAAGAAAGACGTTTTCGTGAAAATAATAACTCCTCTTTAAATAGAAACACTAACTTGACGGTTGATAAATATTGCATCAGTATTTAAGTCATTTTTTTTTGTGTGATAGATAACGTAGTTTGATATGCCCATGTTTGGGCTCCATTATTAAAAAATACATTTTTCTTTCTCATATTTTTAAATTAGCATTTTTCAATAAAATAATATTATACGTAAATTCACAAATTTTCTTATTTTTTTAACTGTACATTCTCCAAAATATTACTCCCAACTTCTGTATTCAAGTTGTTAACTTACTTACTGTCCATTTTGGGAGGATCTAAGCCTATCACACTCCTCATGACTTTTTGTCGCCCAAAATCCGAATACATGAACTCCCCTTAAGAGAGATTCAAGTCTCAAAAATGGACGGTACGTAAATTAACGGTTTGAGTATAAATGTAGGGTCCTTACAAAAAATAAAAAATAAAAAACCCAAACAAGCATAATAACTTGATTATACATGAACGTGAACGAATATTCACTAATTAATATATATTTTAAATATATTTCTTGAAAAAAACAAATTAATTCGAATTTATCGTGTATTACTCGACAACAAATTACATTTGGGACAGAAAAATCTGTAATGCGGCGAACCAATCGAAAGCAACGTCTCTTTCTCCCCTATGGGGACCACCTACGTGGCGCCTCCTCACCCTTTCCTTTGCCTTTTACCAAAATTAAAGTTAATTTAGCCAAATACCTTTTCCATTTACCCTTAATTTTTCTTTAATAATTTTTTGTTTAAAAGCATTTTTTTGAGTCATTTTTTTGAAGAATGCGATTTACCTGTAATATTATTTTATTGAAAATAAATTTAAAGAAATGAATTTTTGAAAAAATAGGGCTCATCCTGAATTGAGATTATTTTTGAATATTCTTTAAAATAAATAAAAGGAGAGAGCCACTAAACGTGTGACCAAACAGGCCATTACTTTTTCCTTTGTTTGGAATGTCTTAAAATGCGGAGGGTGCACAATACCCCCCACGCCTGATCGCATCTTCTTCCTCACTCCAGTATCCAGACAATAGCAACTCTGCAACTCGCCTTACCCATTACCTTCACACCCCTGCGCATTTTAGCACATTCTCCCTCTTAGCTCTCTTACTATTATATCTTACATATATACACATTTTCCATTCACTCTTTCTCCGCTGTATATTATAAACAAATACAATCATATAGAGATAGTTCATATACATACAGTTAATACTATATTTTCGCATTTCTTCTTTGCTTCAGGAATGGAGATTCGATTTATTTTGCTTGATTTACTGTTTGTTTTGTATATTAGCCGTGTCTTATGTGAGAGTACTTTATATTCCTCAAAGCTAGTGCATAGGTTTTCGGATGAAGCAAAGGCGCATCATAGCGCTAGGGTTTCAAGAAATGGAGCAGGAATTGCCGATAGGGTTGGAGACGCTGATGTGTGGCCGAAGCGTCGGAGTTTGGACTATTATCGGCGGCTGTTGAGCAGTGATATACAGCGGCAGAAGCTGAAGCTTAACCCTCAGTTCCAATTCCTCTACCCTTCCAGAGGCAGCGTTACCTTACCCCTCGGAAATGACTTTGGATGGTTACTTCTCTCTCTTTCTCATGAATGTGTCTGTCTGTGAATTGGAGGGTGTGGGATCTGTGATTTTCGATTGTTTCTATGAATATTATGATTTGAGATGTGAGATCGTTATACAGTTATTTCCTTAGTTTTATTTTGCAATAATTCAATTGAACGTGAGATCGTTATACAGTTATTTCCTTAGTTTTATTTTGCAATAATTCAATTGAATGGGAAGTTTTGGTGATCAATTTCCACAAGTCGGTAAAGCATCTATTTATTCTGGACTTTTTGAGAAATTATGAGAAATATCTTGAATGTGAAAATTTAAGGTAATTACAGCTAAAATTATATTGATAAAACAGATGATAATTTCTTAAAGAGGGAATAAAGGGACTCCTAGTTACTAGGAAAGGCCAAACTTTGAGAAGTTTTGGAGTGTGCTTGTGCATACAGTCGAGATTTGCAATGGGGAAGTTGTCGATACCACTCACATTCCTATATAATATTCCTTCTTTTGATGTTCATGATTTAGATATGTTGATTGTTGCAATGATATGGTCAATACAACAATATTTCACATTAAAATTGGTAGATATCCATCCATAAAAATTACTCAAGTTATAGAAATTCATTCATATTTAGAGAAATTTAATTCTCCACTTAAAGTTCCTCGAAGTTACAGAAAAATGTAATCTAAAGCAGACATTGTTGTGCTATAGGTATCATATCATATCATCTCCCCACCTCACTCTTGCTAGTTGTGGCAATTATGTACTAGTAGAAATTCTTCGAGGTACATGCATTAATCAAGTCAGTTGAATTGACTTCATGAGTAGTATCTAGTGGTTTGGTTAAAAAAATGTGGGTTTTGGTGAACTTAAAATGATGTTTCCTAGACAGAGGCATTGGTTTGTGTGATTGATGGACTGCAAATGAACAAAATATAGTTTTATCAAGTAATCTCACAATCACTAGCTAACAGGCTTTTCTCTATATGATTAATAGAATGTTGTTATCTAGCATTTCCACGAATAATCAGTCAGGGCTGAATGCAATACGTCAATTAAATAGAGTGTGCTTGTTTTATTGCTTCAAGTAACTTTGTAGTCATAACTACAAGTTTCTGAGTCCTTGGACATCTTCGGTGGCTGTAGGGAACATTCGTCATTTTGAAATTTACACAAATTAAACCTTAAGGATCTTGTGTCTTTTAGTTTATTCATTTTCACTCAAAACAGGTTACATTATATGTGGATCGACATGGGCACACCAAAAGTTTCTTTTCTTGTTGCATTGGATGCTGGAAGTGATCTACTATGGGTTCCCTGCAGTTGTGTACAATGTGCACCTTTATCTTCCAGTTACTACAGCAGTCTGGTATGCAAGCTTTCTTTTGTATCATCAATTGCAATTTTGATTCTGGTGATGCTTCCTTTGTTGAGATCTTCTTGTTCCTTCTTCTCCTGGATATATGAACACAAATAGAGTGCATACCCAAGCATTTGCCATGTGCTAGGGATATGATAGCACATACTCACTCCCTTCAATTTTTCCTGGGATCTTGTTTTCTGGTTTCTTGCTTTCTTGGGTTTTTTATAGGATTGAAGTTCTTAGAAACAAGACATGTTGTAGACTCTTTGGTTCTTACAGATTGATGTTTGACTACTGTCAATCAACTAAATTAGTTGGGTTTTTATTTTCTGACTGCATCGTCAGGCATTTAAATGTTACTGGTTATTCCACTATAGTTTTGTTTTGACAACTACATTTCAATAATAATTAAGACTATTTCCATGGTCTACATTATAGGTACCTTTATCTGCCCATTCTAATTTGAAATGCAGGCCATTTGGTGGTTCTAATGTTCAATTTGGCATCAACTCAAATTTTCATTTATACTTCAATAATCAAAATCTGTTCATCTGAAGTGCAAGTTTGTCGTTAATTGTTAAGAAACATAACATTCTGTGAGGAATTGTAACAGATTTTGCTACTTGGCAATTAAAAGATTTGTCCTTGGCTTCGTATTGGTTGGTCCTTTGCCTTTCATTTTGTTTTTCAGTTTTTCTCTTGCATGCTCACCATTGATCTCATTTTGGACATTTCCACCCACACTTGTGGATATTTATGCTTGCAAACTTCTCTATATGATGTTCTGAGTTTATTTCTCTTTCTCTGTGATTGGCGTAATGGGTTGCTTGTAGGATCCATTTGTTTTGTATTTTAAGTGATCAGTTCTATTCCAGCTTAAAGTCTAATTTACATAGGTATAACTCTTGGTTATGAAGCACAAAAATGACATTGCTTGTCATATTTCATATATCGATAAATGGTTTTCCTTCCCCACACACCCATGGTGTGCTGGAATTTTCTCATTCAGATTTATCTGGTAAGGTTTGAATTAAATTAATTAAATGGTAGAATACCAGCAATAACTGAGTTTACAAAAGAGAAGGAAATATGTCCTTTGTCATTTGCTGCAGCTATCCGAGCATAATCCAGTGATCACCTCCTGTATAACTAAGCTTGTTTTGTTCTTTCATATATCCTTTTCATGGAGAAACCTTTACCAGTTTTTTTATGATTTGGTGGTACTCATGAGGTTATTGGTCTTGGATGTGATAGACACTCTTTTCACTTGCTATCTCTAAATTGTTGTGCTCAAATTTGAAATAAGGCTGTAAAGAATTAATTTTAAACTTGGTTCGGCCCTAGGACTTCCATATTTAGTGGCTCAGTCTTTTTTACTGTTAAAATTTATATTCTGCCTGACTATCTACATGAAATTATTGCTTGTTATGTTGCATTGGGGCTTTACACTGTAGCAGCACAAAACATATAAACTTTTGAAATACTTGATGTAGTTTAAACAGCTGTGAAGTAGTTGTTCATACAAGTAAGAGGTTTACCACTTATTTCAGATGATTGATTGGCAGGTGCTCCCTGGTTTTTGGGGCATCTATTATGCAGGATAAGGATCTTAGCGAGTATAATCCTTCTGGCTCTAGCACTAGCAAGTCCCTCTCTTGCAGTCATCCGTTATGTGAATTTGGTTTAAATTGTGAGAATCCGAAGCAGCAATGTCCATACACTGTCAACTATGCTTCAGATGGTACATCTACTTCTGGAGTTCTGGTCGAAGACGTATTACATCTTGTATCGGGTCACACTAACACATCCAACATGTCTGTACGGGCTCCAGTCGTTATAGGGTGTGTTTTGTATTGCTGTTACAAGTGCATGCCTTTTCGAATAAGATTTGTTGTGCAGGAATTACCATCTTGAGATATTGTCAAAACAAAATTGTTTGGATCCAGAGTAATTTTCTTTTTATTTCAGATGTGGTAGTAAACAAACTGGTGGTTACCTGAATGGAGTTGCGCCAGATGGTCTTATGGGTCTGGGACGTGGAGAAATTTCAGTTCCAAGTCGTTTAGCGAAAGCTGGATTGATTCGGAACTCTTTTTCGGTATGCTTCACTGAAGATGACTCAGGGAGGCTATTCTTTGGGGATCAAGGAGTAGCTGTCGAACAGACTACTTCATTTTTGTCTTCTGATGGAAAAAAGTAAAAAATTGAACATGCACCATATATTCTTCTCTTTTCTTGCATCATCTACACAGGAGTTATATTTTTTTATGTTCGTGGTCCAGTTTAACTTACATTGTTGGAGTGGACTCTTGCTGCATTGGAAGTTCTTGTCTTGAGCATACAAACTTTGAAGCGCTGGTTGATAGTGGGACATCATTCACGTTTCTTCCAGGTCAAGTCTATGAAAGAGTTGTTAAGGAGGTAACTTTCTCTCTCCCTCTTGCGTTTTGAGTTATCCTCTGAAGTATAGGAGTTTGTTTTGATTATGCTGTTTTTTAATTGTAGTTCAATGGACAAGTAAATGCGTTGAAATCAGATTTTGAAGGATACCCATGGCAGTACTGCTACAAGTCCAGGTAGTCTCGAGTAGACTGTATGTCGAGTCCACTTTCTCCTTTCTATCTTATCTGCGCACTAGTATTGACTGTATTTTTTCACAGTTCTGAAGGGTTACCTAAAATTCCTTCCGTGACTCTGAAGTTTGCAACGAACAACAGTTTTGTGGTCCATGATCCTGTTTTTGTGATCTACGGTACTCAGGTTGGTTCTTGCAACCATACATATTTTGTATTGGCAGAATTAAGTACTTATTCGATGCTGGGCACTTTGATATTAATAAATTTTGTACAGCCAAATTCAAGTGCCACTTTGGCCTAAAAGTCGGACAAAAACTATTATTTATAATATTTATGCACTTATGCATGTTGAATGCTTATTAGTTCGTATAATCTGATGTGAATATGACATTCTGTAGAAATTCTCCATTCATTTAGATATTGGTTCATATTTAGTGGTGGTAAACTAAGTTTGTATCATGTGTAGAACCAATAGTTTCATTGTAAATTAAATTTGGGAAAAAAGTGGAGTTTAGTTTTGTGGTTTAAAAAGGCAAAAGTGTGGTGATGATAGTTGAAGATTCTCATGGCTATGATCATGGAGGTTAGGTACTTTGGCTGCAGGATACGGGATAACTGGGTAGATATTCTATTCAGCAGTATATCATAACCAGTTCGAGAGTTGATATTGAAATAATTGAGGAATCTACATTTACTTCTTAAGAAAAATCACATTTTTTTTTTTTGTAAATTTCACCAAGTGTACTAGGACAACCTGTTCAAAAGAGGTATCATCACCAGTAACAAGTTGCCAAGCTGGTTAAAGATGTCCATTGATTCATACATTAAATTAAGTTGCTTTTGTTTCGCCAGATATTGCTTATTAGTTATTTTACCCATGCATTGATACCGAAGGTCCATTTAGAAATTTAGAAATTGCAGAAATAGTCTAGATACATTATTGCACATTATAATTTGAGGGATTACCAGTCGAACTGGATCGTGGACCTAGATTTGAGTAGTAGTTCATTTGATCAACATGTTTTTCTTGTATATGAACTAATCAATAATAACATTTTAGTTGCTTTCCTGTTTGCAATTTCTGTAGCTCATCAATATTAAATCTTTAGAACTGGGGATTTAAATAGCACAATCATCAGATGCATTATGAAGAGCAAATTGAATGCTTAATTCTTAACTCTGACTCAACTGATTAGAGACAGGACTCTGACTTGCCCAGATAAGGTTTATGGCTTAATGGTCTGAATCATTTTTGGCATGCTTTTAATTTACTATATACCTGCAAGTGAATAAGAAAAAATGAGTTTCTGAATCAAGTATTTAATAATTTGTATGATTCTATGATGTAACTCAGGCCAAGACTTGATTATTGTTAAAATCTGGTTATGAGAAAGAAAATATATGCTATTTTCCGTTGTGGCTGATTTCATGTTTAAACTTGTGAACTACCATGTTTGTGAATGTTGCTGTCTATATTATGGTGCAGGGTGCAGTTGGATTTTGTTTAGCAGTACAGCCAACTGATGAAGACATTGCGACAATTGGACGTAAGTATTACTTTATTTGCATTTCCTGGACACATCTGCTACAGCGCCAACCTAAGAGTTTATTTTCCTGCCATTGTTACCCAGAATATAGAAAATCCAGCAATACATGAACTGCACAAAAAGTGAAAAATTCAGTGAATTAAACTTGGTTTTCAATTTATTTTCCTCAAACAAATTTCCCTGTGCAGAGAACTTCATGACAGGATACCGAATGGTATTTGATAGGGAAAATTACAAGCTTGGCTGGTCCCGTTCGAATTGTGAGTATTTGACCTTTTTTACCTGTATACTTTTGCTCTTGAAGTTCACTCTCTTTTTGTATGGTGGATTATAAAACATGGTATTCATTGGTTTGCTCATTTGGTGGTTTAATTTGTACATATTGCTGATATCTCGCCATTGATGAATACCTCTTCCACGTTGTGTTGCCTAGTTCAATGAACTCTATCCTACTCCTGCATAAATGTACCTGGGATTTAAATAAAAAGAAGTAAATGAATAGACAATGCAAATGAAAATCTCTGAAGAAAATCACAACTAAAAAGAAGACCTGAGCAATGTCACCTAAGTTGCTCCAAAAGGGTTTTATATTCTGATAGCTGGAGTGCTGCTCTAAATTTTTCCATTTAGAAATGCAGTGGCTCTCTAATTTTGCTAAACCCCCTCTGAGATCCCACTTGATTGCTATATATCTTTGCTCAAGTTTTGCTACTTTCTGAATTTGGTTCTAATTTACTAGTTTGGTGGCACATTCACTATATTACACTGTCGTCCTCTGTAAAGCATAGCGGTCAATCTTAATACGTGCGAATCATCTCAGGTCAGGATCTCAGTGAAGGTGACAGAATGCCGCTTAGTCCATCAGCTGATGGCACCTCTCCTAACCCATTGCCGACAACAGTGCAGCAGAACTCTCCCAATGCTCATGCAGTTGGTCCTGCCGTTGCTGGAAAGACACCTTCCAAATCCTCGGCTACATGCCAGGAGAGCTCATATTTTGCTGCGAACTTTTTCTTTATTATGCTTTTGGCGTTGCATACATGCTTATATAAATATGCTCTTTAATTTGCTTTTTGTAGTTTTGCATGTAAATTCAGAGTTCTGTCGATTTCTTCCTTCTCACTTTCCAACTTCTGATGCTTTTAGGGTTATCATATATGGTGTTATAGGTACGAAAAGAGTTATAGTTATATTCAGTACTTCCTCCTCAGTCTGTTCTTCACCATTTATGTATTCATGTATGTAATTCTAGTTTTTTTTTTTTAATCATATGTAGATAAGTAAATTCTCAGTTTTTTTGTATTATGTTATTTTCATTTTGGCAGACAATCTGCCTATCTAGTTTTTACATATTTGAGGTACAGTCCATTTATTACTTTCAATTTCACAAGTTAAATGTCATTGTGGGAACGTGACATTCACAACTTTGCCCAAGTTTTTGAGTTTTTGTGCCAAGCATCATCGAGCAATGATAAAAATATGTAAATGAAGTCTTATTTTCTCGACAATTAATCTAGGATGAAGCAAATCTGTATGGAAAAATGACTTA
Source organism: Fraxinus greggii (assembly GCA_903798315.1). NCBI lineage: Eukaryota > Viridiplantae > Streptophyta > Magnoliopsida > Lamiales > Oleaceae > Fraxinus > Fraxinus greggii. The sequence continues at coordinate 29,496 of CAIGRK010150346.1, forward strand.
ATTTTGTGATGTATTAATTTGCATGTATAAATGGACACCGTTTTTGTATGATGCAGGAGTATTTTCTATTTAAGGAAACATTATTGTATTGAAGCCTAATATATTACAGCACATTCGTTCAAATGACAGCCTATGCACAAGACCTGACCGGCTTATATTTTAAGCAATTGAATAAAGTGCCAATCATCAGTAACGGACATGACCACCGAATAATTTAAATGACTGCTTCAAAGTTTTGTTGGTGGTACGGTGCTCGTTATCCATAGCTGCATTTGTTGTTTTGGTTAGAATACAATGGATTAGGAAATTTTAAACCTTTGCAGGTGGGGCAATTCTTCGAATCTATTGTCAAAACCTTTTAATATTCCTTGCAAATGTGTCTCTAGCTATGGCCTGTTTTGCAATCAAATTGATTAAAAAATCCAGCAATAATGCATCTCAAGACAATGATTGAAGGCCTTAGAAAAACATTATTGCGTTGTGAAGCTACTATTTATATCTTCTACTACTAGTATAATTTTCAAACTCTTAAGACATCGGGGAATGTGATAAAAAAACCTAGACATTTAGTACCTTGGCACCGATTAAAATAAAGATTTTAATATGAGTTAAAGTCAACAATTCATTTCAACTACATATTCTATGGGTCTCACGACTTTTCAACCACACATTTCACCAATTTTTACTAACATCTATTAAAAATCTGATTTTAATCTCTACCAAACACAAATTTAAAGTTAACCGGTCACGAATTTTTTATATTCAGCACTTCGTATCTCAAATTCGTAATGAAAAAATATTTATTGGATGATTTGGAGGGTTTGGCCTATATAAGCAGATCGTGCGGAAATGAGGGGGGAAAAAAGTTAGAAGCGGGAGAAGGCACATTGAGATTTGAGAGTTAGAAAAAGGATGCATGACATAGCTTTTGGAACCGCCTCTACTTCCAAAAGCCATTACTTTTGTCATGCATAAAGAGTAAAGAGAGATGACGGTGCTTTTACTTTAGGTTTTTCACTTTTTACAAACCGGGTTCTCTATCGAATCAAAAATAAGAAACTTTCCACTAGATCCACATTATGGCTCACGCCATGGGTTGATCCATTTACAAGTAGAATTAGTCAATTCCACTGCAAGCACTTTGATAGCATGAAACCAGTAGCGTGTATATGAGCCATCACCATAGAGTTAACCATAGCGTAGACCAAAGCCAAATCAGACAAATTGCCTCCCAGTCTTTTATTTTTGTCAAAAATATCTTAATTTTTTTTGAATGAGACGGTTCAACGTGATATTTGAACAGCTAAAAATCTGACTTCTGTCTTATAACAAAATGGCATGTCTAGTATTTGATGTAAAAAATTAGTTGCCTTTGTACTTGAAGGACTCGTATGAGTACAAAATTCAATAATTAATGATAAAAATAAACATATATTACTGAAGATATTTTCATCATTCAAGACCTTTTCCATATTAAATATCTAAAAACAATTTTTTTAACTTAAATGATACAAAAACATAGATTATTGTAATCATTTGGGTAGAACTCAGTTGAGAAATTTATAATCCATTTTTTTTTTTTTTTTGTTTGTTTGTAATATGAAACTGAGCAACTTGCATTATAGTATATAATAAATTTACAAGAGATCCCATAAAGAAAATGTTAGGTTAATATATTTAGATGTCACCTGCAGAGGTTATTAAATGAATTCAATTGCAATCCGGATAGAGACAGGGCTCAACCAAATAACAAGGCCAAAACTCCACATTTTTTTATATATTAATGCTTGAAGCGCTAGTCATTTTCCATATACAAAACAAAATTAAGTGGCATGTTTGGTACATAAATAGATTAAAATATAATAATGTATCAATTTCATCGAACAAATATAATAATTCTTCTGATGCATATCATAACATGTCTAAGTAATAACACAAGTCATGCACATATGTACACTTGCATCGGACAGGATAAAATATTGGCATCATGTTTGTTTGGTACTCGAATTCGACGTGACAATGGATCAATTTCATGAATTATGCTGTTTTGACGGAGGGATTTATCACTTTGGATGACAGATGAAGTTGTGGCAAAAATGACAGTGTTGACTATTTTTAAAACAATTCAATGATGTAACGTCATGTGACATTCTGTCATCCAAGGTGTTAAAATTTTCTGACAATGTAGCGAGATTGCAATTTCATTATGTTCTTGAATTACGAAACATTGGTAGCCTGCACAATAATAACACAAGTCGTGCATTATGTTATTTCAAATTATTTTAAATTTTAATTTGTATAATCCATTTGGTAGTGACAAGCAATATCAGGCATAATATTGATGTATAATGGTGTTACCAGCCAAGCATATTACAAAACATAATTGAATAATAATTGCAAAGAATCTGAAATACTAACATAGGAGACANCAAGGTGTTAAAATTTTCTGACAATGTAGCGAGATTGCAATTTCATTATGTTCTTGAATTACGAAACATTGGTAGCCTGCACAATAATAACACAAGTCGTGCATTATGTTATTTCAAATTATTTTAAATTTTAATTTGTATAATCCATTTGGTAGTGACAAGCAATATCAGGCATAATATTGATGTATAATGGTGTTACCAGCCAAGCATATTACAAAACATAATTGAATAATAATTGCAAAGAATCTGAAATACTAACATAGGAGACAATGCTTATTTATACCCCGGATAGGCACCCCCCCCCCCCCCCCCCC